>CM046882.1:153637045-153699545 GCA_025667525.1 Glebionis coronaria
TGGTATGCATGTAGGTTTTTGATATGAGCTCTAACCAAGCTCGAGACCGATGGCCAAGGTATTATAATTCTAATGATTTAGAGAGGTCCAACAACTGCTGCTAGCCTGCTACTACTCCTACCGTCGTCACAACTACTGCACGAGATGCTAATATTGCCCCATGCTAATAACAGAAGAAGAGATGATAGAGCTTCGAACGAAAATTTACCACAGCTTGTACAAGAAATTCAAGAGAAACTATTGAAAGTACAATTGAGTGCATGATATGTTTACGATATGGTGAGACGCTCTGCCCCTGTATGGACTTGTGGTAGTTCTTATTCGATCTTCCATTTGCATTATACCAAGAAATGGGCACCTACTTCTATAGACTTGTCTGCTGAGAAAAATTAGGGGTTTAATTGGTGATGCCCAGGGTGTCAGTCGGTTCAACTTACATCATTTAAAGATATCCGTTATGTTTGTTTCTGTGGAAATAGGCAGGATCCACCATCGGATCCATATCTTACACCTCATTCTTGCGGCGAACCTTGTGGAAAGGCGCTTGACAAAGACCTTGCTGCTGCTGCTTCTTATGATGAAGATGAGGGTGATCATTGTCGTCATCGTTGTGTTGTTTAATGCCACCCTGGTGCATGTCTACCTTTTGTAAGGCTTTCGCTCCACCAAAGTTGTGTCCTTGTGGTAAGAAAACGATTACTTTAAGATGCTCTAATCTGAGTCAGAAGTCACTTTTTACGTGTGCACAACGCTGTGGTAAGCCGTTGAATTGTCAATGCTATTGTTGTGTGTCATGTGGTAAGATGTTCGGAAACACTTTGTTTTCTTCCTTTCAACATCACTGAGTAAACGATTTCTTAGTAGACCACTCAAGACGATGCTGATCAAACTCCTTATGGATGTCCCTTTCTTCTCATAGCTGCAAAAGAATCAACTCTTTTTCATAATTATTGTTCTACAACTGGTCTTGTAGTCTCTCTGAGAACTTAACAAACCTAAACATTGACCATCATTCTTCAAGTCTTCACCAGTAACCGACTCTCTTGCTGCCATTACAAACCTAGATTCATCTTCACCAAGAATCTGCAACACCTTTGAAAGCTCAATGAGGCTAACTGGATTGACCTCCCTACCAGAAATGACATCACTCGACAAAGATATGTCCCCAGAATCACCTGATGTAGAAGGCAACTCTAACGCTTCACCGCCATGAAAGTCAACCACTGAATCTTCTTTTGGTTGAAATGTAGGTTCGAGTTACGAAGATGGAGGGGTGGTAGAACTTACATCTGCATTATTAGTGCTTAAATCATCACTCTTAGCAGTTAAAGAAAAAACCATCACGTCCACTGATTTTTCGGTTGCACTGCTTGTATTTTTCATCTTACTGTCTTCTTTGACATCCCCTGAATTGACATGAGCTCTCTCCGTAAGCATGTACGAACCAGGAAACCCATCATGGTCACTGGTTTCTCCTTAATGATACCTATGATGCTATGACTGGTTGTTGTAATTCATTAAATTGTGAACTGACTGAAGATAAAATCTATTGAATCTAAAACAATAAAAGGAAGGAGGAGAATATTGATTTACTTGGATATAAAAGACACAAAATTAAGTTATCAGAAAGTGTTTTTTTATTAATTCAAAGATATTAAATTTCACCTAATAGCGTGTGGTGTTTTTTGAACATTGCAAAGACATGTTATATATAAGAATGTGAGTTATTCTTTTCCACATAATCTTTGAATGTCTAGAGATCCTTTAAGCTCCTCACTGAATTTCTGTTACAGCATGGCTAATGTTATTTTAGATTCCATAAGTGCAAAGTGGTATCACACACAACTTCTTGGCCTTCCACCAAATGACAAGAATGTGAAATTTGACGCAACCTGATATCAGCAACCATGGACCCATTAAAAGAACTCTTAGGAAAAAATATTAGCGTTAAGGGGAACGGGTCAAACAGGGAAGATGGGTACCCATAGTCTATATTTAATGCAAACACGTGATACAATCTCTCATATATTTATACTCATATTTTTTATGCGATCATAATTAAGTAATCAAGTGTTAATTTTTTGTAAGCATGGGGAAAAATGTATGCGGGTCAACCTGACCTGCACTAAAAAGACCAATTTCAACCTGGATAGTCTTTTTCTAGTTACAAATATACCGTACGTGATTATTCTTAATGGTAGAGAAGGTTAAAAAGATCAACTCACCTCTATTCTGTACATTTTCTTTGCGGCAGGTCGTTGTTTTCCAATGTTCTGAAGCCTGCACAACATTACTATTTCTTTAAACCAACACAAAGAGCCTGGTGAACAGTATTAAATAAAAATGTTAACAAAAAATCACGAGATAAAAAACAGAGAAAGAGAACATATATAGATACAACATCCAACCTCATAATACAACTAAATAGCATCACAAGTATAAGCATTTTCTTTATCCTACCGCGACGGTTCAGCACTGCCTGAAAACATGTTTTAAAGCTAAGGATTTACAACTCCATCACTACATTAGATACTATTTAAATGCTGATTGACCTATAATTTTTTCTTCTTGACTATACATGTAGCAGCGGTGATTATATTGGCAGTTATACGATACAAAAAAGGAAAAATACCAGCATACTTACAAATAAGTAACTGTAAACTCGTGGTCAGGTTGTGCAGAAGAAATTGGAAGAGATGCAGGTGCTTCTTATTGTAAAACAAATTTCACTTCTGCTACGGCCCACTTAACAGATTCATAGTAGGTCCCCCAATGTACAAGTAGTTTCTGAAGTTGATGAAAGAACCTTTGGACACGGCACGAATAGGAGATATGACATCTCTATGTGCTACCTTCCACCAACCAAGCCACCATGGTTAGTCTACTAATATCCTCTTGCTCGGGAGCACGAGATAGTATATCTGAATATGCAGAGAAGGTGAACCGGGGTAGTTCCCAAAGTACTCCTACATCTGAAATATCATAAAGGAAATCAACACATTTAAAGGAAATGAGTAAAGAATATAATGTAAAATACAACATATACAATAAAAACAATTTTAAGACAATTCAAGTATCTAAAAAACAACAATGACTTAAGAATCTGTTATTAGATCCGAAGGCTGTAATTCTAAAAGAGTTGGCCAAAATATCTATAAATTCCCATCATCTAGAGCTAAATGAAGTGTTACTAAACTTCTCGCATCAGAGGCTAACGATTTGTCTAGTGAGTGCTGATGTCTCTACACCCATTCCTGATAGTTGAGATGCAATAAAGGGGAAATGATCATGGGATGCTATGGATGTAGGACTCATAACATGGGTTAAATGGCCCCATTAGCTTAGCTCAAATCGGATACAAATATTTCCCATTAGTTTACATTATCATACTTAAGTAACAAACTAAGAAGGATTTCAAAAAAGTACATATGATCCATAGATTATTTTGAGACATCAGAGAAACACTGACTTGATGAAGACTAAGCGAAAATAGACATTTCCCCTAATGGTGTATTCAAACTATCATAAACATGTGCCTAACATATCCTAAAACAGCTATATGTATTAAAATATGTATGTCCTTTTTTCCCCACAAAAAATTGTCCGTCGACTTAAGAATGTATGTCCCTATGCCATCATTTGTATTAGAAAATAGTATCATGAAGTAAATGCATGATAAAGGAACGAGTGGTAACAAACCGGTAATGAATGTCGAACTGCTTGAGTTCCACATAACCATGTTTCCTGTAGAAAAAATATAGGTAATATAACATATGAAAAAAGTTTTAACCTTGACGCTTCATGTCAAGTATAGGAAGCTTAGATGTGAATGCCGTTATTTCTGGCTGGGTTTTATTAAATACGGAAAGTCTTCTTGTGGTAAATTTTGGTGCGCAGAAGATTAAGTCTGTATCTAGATGGATGTATGTCTGCACATTTTACTTGTAGTTTAAGGGTGTTTGAAGAGCGTAGTTTAAGTTTGAGGGTATTTGATTTGTTCGCTTCGGCATCATTTTCAGGACCGAATTTGAGTTGATTTTTCTTAGAAATTTCGGCTTTACATTCAGATTGGCGTTGTTGGATATGCAACATAAGCGTTTTCAATCAAAGGGTTTGACAGTCATATTTAGACATTGCAGGCGTAGTTCAGTTTGTGTTTGACTTTTCCACTTGGAGGTTGACTACATGCAATGCAAGAGCAGCTGCGACGTGGTTGGTGGTGGTGGAATTTGATGGGTCGGTCACTGGCCACTTATGATCCTGCAAATAAAAAGAACCAATAAGTGAATATGAATGCAGATACAATATTATATATCAGATAAACAACCGTAATGACCAGATGCATACATATATGGAAAATTATGATTCTTATGTCTCAATAAAAGATGAAACCTACCTTGAGTTTAGACAAAACGATTTTCGTGGACTTTGTATGCTTTAAAAACACATGTGCGTAGTTTTTGGCATTCCACCTGTTCTGAGTATCTATGACTAAATACATAATACTATTTTTACAGGAGAAATAAAATAGAGTTTTTCTATTGTATACTTTGAGGGGAATATAGGTTGGCCTTCCAACATAAATGTCGAAGGATCCCCAGAATAGCGCTCAGTAACTCAGTTACAGGTCCCCCACAGCAGCCACCTTTGAGTAACATATCAAAGTTGTTCCAGTGAATGCAGTCAATAACTCGACTTGGTGACAGGGGCGGACTTACCTTAGATGTTCGGGGTGGTGGCGCCCTCCATGGCTAGACAAAAATGACGAGATTATAGTGTAATTGTTTTCGATTTTGAACGTTTCTTAAAACTGCCCCCCACTCAAAACTCAAATTGCACCCCACTTACACATTAAATTCCAACATTTAACACTCTAAAAATTAAAAATCTTCTATTTTTAAGTTACAATACTCTATTTTTTTATTCGGATTTTAAATTTTTTGGCCTTACTATTGTCAGAAAAAAGTTTTGCCCCCCATATATCACTTTCCTGCGTCCGCCACTGCTTGGTGATATTTTGGTACTACAATAAGTAGAATCGGTAACTATAAGATATACCTTTCACAACACTTTGGTACATAATGTTTATTTTTTTCTCTATCTACAACAGCAGCTACTGCTTTTGTTAAATCGTGTCGGTTGGTAGAACAAAAAAGTAAATTATGTAAATACCAAATTTGTTAATTCATTGAAATATATGTGTGCTAGGTTGATCTTTTGACAGACAAGAGTATATCAAAAAGTTAATGTATCAAAAGATTATATTTTTCAGAGGTGTTTTTTGTCTCAGTGTATGCTGATGGGTATGGGGAAATTACCGAGTGTTCTCAGTCCTGCGTCCGCCACTGCTTGGTGATATTTTGGTAATAAAATAAGTAGAATCGGTAACTATAAGATATACCTTTCACAACACTTTGGTACATAATGTTTAATTTATTCTCTATCTACAACAGCAGCTACTGCTTTTGTTAAATCGTGTCGGTTGGTAGAACAAAAATGTAAATTATGTAAATACCAAATTTGTTAATTCATTGAAATATATGTGTGCTAGGTTGATCTTTTGACACATAACAGTATATCAAAAAGTTAATGTATCAAAAGATTATATTTTTCAGAGTGTTTTTTGTCTCAATGTATGCTGATGGGTATGGGGAAATTACCGAGTGTTCTCAGTCCTTGTTGACACTTCGGTTGGATGCGGCATTATTTTTTTCATGGATGAGATTAGTGTGGTTAAAGAGTACAAATTACCTATACCTTAAGGGAAAAATAATTTCTTGCAGGAGTTGCAGCATTTCCATATTTTAGTAATAAACGTCTTTCCTGAAGGGAAGAAAGAAACATGTTCCAGTTATGTTTTCCCAACTATGAAGAAGTTTCCCACCTTGCTTCCAATATCGTTGATCTGAAATAATCATCCATACATTGAAAGAAGAGAAGTCATTTTTTGTACTAAGGTCAGATAATCAAATAAATAGCTCCAAAATACAAATCCAAACACTCCCTATGTCGACAATATTTGTTAACCGGAAAAGTCAGCAAATGCACGTTAATATTAAGTATTGTTATGGTTTTCGGTGTGACTGGATTTGCATAATTTCAAGTCAAAGCAACACTTACAGGGACAGAATTGGATGAGAATACAAGAACATTTGTCGTAGCCGTTTTTGCATACATTTTAAGATCTGTTGGTTATGGTCCATGACATTTAACTTTTATGGGTCCTATTTCTATTTGACGGATATAACTGATAGATCGGACGGACAATGAAAAAACGGAGTGTAACATACTCATGATGCTAGCGCAATAAATAGAAGAGTAAAATGTAACACCCGGGAGCAGATTATTGGATTCTATCTATCATGTGACAACTGCGAAAACATAAGCTATAGCCGCTATAAAAGTCCAAACAAAATAAGCAACAAAGAAATAGCTTATGAAACATAAGATCCCAACCGTATTAGTTATACGCCCACTATATTATCAAACAATATGGTACTTTCTTCACGAGTCAGGTTCATGTTAAAGGACTCGATTGACCTCAGAAAGAACAAATGGCAGCAAAGAAGGATGTTCGAAGGTCTAAAAAAGATTGATGAAGTGAACCGAGATGCTGCTCAAGGACGCCATGCCGAATCTAGCCGTCTATCCTGTGGACCTACTTCTAACCCACCAATCAGGATGAGCCTGCCGATGGATTATACAAAAGCATTACATGTTTCACATTTTAAACCTCAAATGAATGGTTATCGTGGAGTACCCCAACAACTGGCTTGTAGTTTTGGCAATCAATATCCAAGAGCTAAGGAGAGGGTTTTTGAGAGTCATAAATTAGTTCCATAAGACCAATGGGTGATGAAAATTTGACTTTTGTGCCTCAGGGTGGTTTTTCCCGGGGGTTGGGTAGGGGACAGCTTCCTATGCAAGTCATGCCGTCACATGGTGGTCCTAATGGATATGTTTCCATACCAGAGAGGGCATCAAGTTATGGGTACGTAACAGAAAGGAACTCTGCTCGAGCCGCTTATGAGCCTTTGACTATCCAACATCAGAAAATGAGCACGAGGACTACAGGCCGTGTTTTTTATCGACTTGGACCGTTTTCAACACCTGCGCGAGCAACCATTTCTACACTCCCACAAAATGGTTCTTTAGACCAAGTCTTGTCTAAAGAACACTTGCATGATAAGTCTGTAGAGACGATTAAAGATTTCTACAGGTACCAGTTACTTCTCATTCTAAATTTACATTTATGAATAAACATAAACATCAACAATAAAATATATCGATGAATGTTTTTCATTTCAGTGCGATAGACGAAAAGGAGCTTGCTTTGTGCCTCAAAGATATGAATTCTCCAGGGTTCTATCTGAAGATGATATCTTCATGGGTCACTGATTCATTCAAAAGGAAAGACAGAGACAGGGATTCACTTGCTAAACTTCTTATCAACCTTACAAGATCTCAAGATGGAATATTAAGTCAGGACGCGCTTGTTAGAGGGTAACTAATGCTTACATCTTTCTGTACATACATTTTCATAAGCACTCACAATAATCTGATTTTGTTTTTAGACAAATAGATTCACTTTCTAATCAGCTGATTATCTCAGTGTCATTTATTGTTAGCCTCAAAATATTGAGTCAAACAAGAATGTTCGGTCATAGGTTTCTATTGTATTATTTATTAGAACGTTGTAATAAGTAGTTATTTAGTCGTGATTCACGGGCTTGGATTTAAACTAATTAAAGTCCAAAATACAAGCCCGACCCAATATATAGTCCATTAAAGCCCGCATGTGGGTGGACTATATATACTACCCTCCTAGCATGTTAGGAGGGTGGATGGTCATTTGTATTTCTCACTTCTCTCTAATCTAATCTCACCAAGTTCACACACTTCTCTCTCTTTTCTCTCTCTAGTTTCTCTCTCTAAAATTCATCTCATTTCTTACTTTCTTTCATAAATTCGTGTGATTATACAATCATAATATTAGGGACAACAATTGGTATCAATCGCCACGGGGTAGATTTGTTATTAGTTGTTCTTCTTATATTTGATTCGTGTGATTTCTTCCATAAATCAACTCGAATTCAAATTTTTTTTGTGGTTTTCGTGTTCTTTATCTTGCTACAAATCATCTATATACTTGTTCTAGAGATTTGGTTGTTTTGGTTTGGTAAAAATCACGAATTTGTTGCCTAAAAGTTGCTAATTTGTTGCCTAAAAGTTGCCAAAAACCGTTGCCTAAAAAGTTGGAAGAAAAAGCACCATTATTGCGACAGCTTGAATTTAGGAAAGGAGAGTACGATTTCGATCGCAATAACCCTAGGTTTTACTTTGCGATCAGTATTGCGATAGCCCCTTATTCCGATCTGCACATTCCGATCGTTATTGCGATCTGGATTGCGACGGATTTAAGGCAAATCTTGAAACGTTACTCTGCCCACATTGCGACAGCCACATTCCGATCTGGGATTTCGATAGGTACACATTGCGATCTGAACATTCCGATCTGGGATTTCGATAGGAACACATTGCGATCTGAACATTCCGATCTGGAGGATTCCGACAGGTGCACATTGCGATCTAAGAAACATTCCGATGGGTATTCCGATGGCACATTCCGATGGACATTTCGATGACATGTTTAGCTAAATTTTGTTTGAGTATTTTTTAGATTTAGCCACCATCTAGACTAGTTTCGGAACGTAGTTTACACGAAGATTAAAAAAAAAAAAAAAAAAAAAAAAAAATTGCAATTTTCAAATTTTTTCCATACTAGTTTTAGGACATTTCTAGCTCGATTTCAAATTTTGGCGATTACAAAATTTTTGGACTACCGTTTTAGTCGGACTGGAGAATTTATTGTCGGCCTGGAGAAAAATTGCAATTTTCGGAATTTAAACCACAACAACAATCACAACAAATCTACTTAAGATCCATATTCACTTCATCATTTCAGAGAATATTGAGATGGATTCTACTGCTGAATATCGTGTGATGAACAACAACATAATGGTGGCGGGTAACAAAGAGAGACCACCAATGCTTGTATCTGGACGGTATGCTCAATGGCAATCACGTTTCATACGATATCTTGATACAAGACCTAATGGTGATGCCCTGAGGAAATGTATTACTCATGGACCATATATATTTAAGAAGATCTCAGTTCCTCCAAGAGCAGCCACAGATACTACTGATCCAATACCTGCAAGTGAACGTGATGAGACAAGAGCTGATCTCACACCTGAAAATTGTGCTTGGCATGATGCGGAGAAGGAAGCCATCTATATGGTTTTAAGTGGGATTGGAGATGATATTTACTCCACGGTTGATGCATGCCCGACAGCACATGAAATGTGGACTGCTATTGAACGCTTGCAACAAGGAGAATCACTCAACAAACAAGATGTCAAAACAAACTTGTTTTGGAATTTTGGCAAGTTTACTTCAAGGGATGGAGAATCAATTGATTCATACTACTCCAGGTTTTATAAAATGATGAATGACATGACAAGAAATAACCTGCAAGTATCCACCATGCAAGTCAATGTCCAATTTCTTCAACAACTTCAACCTGAGTGGACACGGTTTGTCACTTTGGTGAAACAACAAGAAAAGTTAGACGAGGTCTCATATCATCGACTCTTTGACATCTTGAAGCAATTTCAGAATGAAGCAAATGAAATTCGAGCTGAACGTGTTGCCAAGACGGCTAATCCACTTGCTTTAGTGACTACCACTCAACATGTTCAAGATCCTCACTCTCGTGCTCCTAAGCCATACTCCAATACATCATCTTCACCACGATATTCCACATCATCTAAGTCTTCATCTTCCACAAAATCTCGAGGTAAAGCGCCAAGAGCACCATCACCACCATCTGAGTCCTCATCTGAAGAAGATAGTGATGAAGACCAAGCTCAAAAGAACCGAGAGATGAAACAACAAATTGCTTACATAATGAAGACTTACAAGAAAATCTACAAACCCACCAACAACAATCTTCGCACATCATCTAACACAAAGAACCGATATGTTGAGAGTCCTCCAAGGTATGACACACGTCGACGTGGTGAAAGTCCTTCTAGGTATGATCGACATAATCCAACACATGTTGAGGGTTCTGCAAGATATGATCGACAAACTGCTAAGTATGATGCTCAGAGGATTGCTGCTGCTACTGGGAATAGGGAAACGGTTGGAAGTCAAGTGGTTCAGCAGAGTGGGATTCAATGTTTTAATTGCCAAGGTTATGGGCATATGGCAAAGGAATGCAGGAAGCCGAAAAGGGTTAGAGACTCCAGCTATCACAAGGAAAAGATGCTGCTATGCAAGAAAATGGAAGCAGGGGTTAAATTGTCAGCTGAGGAAGGAGCCATGCTTGATGATACTGATGATGAAGATTCTGATCAAGAGCTTGATGCACATTACTCGTACATGGCAAAGGTTGAAGAAGTTCTCAAAGTCACTGAAGATGACAATGGTCCTATCTTTGACACTGAGCCAATCGATAAGGTACACACTACTGATGAATATAATGTGTTTGGTGATATTCCTGAGCATAGTGATCTACCCAATGCCATTAATGACACGTGTATGATGGAAACGGTTGATAGCAATACCACACCCGATTCATCAGACATGTGCAATAATGAGTCTGAGGATGATCAACATGCAAATGAATATGATGAAGAGGAACGTATTGCGCTTGCTAATTTAATTGCTACTTTACAAAAAGATGTCACTGAAAATAAAAAGAGTCAAAAGCAATTAAAGAAGGCAAACGCTACGCTCACTCAAAGCTTTGAAGAATGCAAAGCTGCTCTTATCAAATCTACTGAGATGACTGAAACCTATAGAGATGAGCTCCTTCAGAAAACCAAAGAGCTTGAGGGGTACAAGGAAAGTGCGTTAAAAAGTCAAAAGGACGATTTTGAAAACAAATATAATACAACTCTTGAGTTATTAACTAAAGAGAAGCGTCAATATAATGTTTTCTTAATGGATGAACGTCAAAAAACGTACCTTGCCAATACCAAAGTTAATGAACTTGAACAAAAGCTCTCTATGACCACCACTGATTCTGCTAAAATTCTAGAGGATAAGAAACAAGAGGTAGATGCGTTAAAACAAGACTTCAAAAGTAGATATGATAAAGAAACCGAAAAAGTTACAAAACTAGAAGCACAAGTCGACTTTTTGAAGAACGTTGTTTATAAAACGCATGATTCTATTCAATCCGTAAGAATGCTAGCACCTCCATCGATGTTTAAGGGTCAAGCTAGCTTTGCAAGTCCTGAGTACCTTGCCAAAGCTCAAGCTGCGAACCCGCATCTTTATCTTGATAAGACTGAAAGGACAGATCTTGATTGCATGCCTGTCAGTGCCAATAGTGAAGAGACTGCCCTTTGGGATGCTGATAGTCAACCACTTGTTAATAAGGAGTTTGTGAAACCTTATAATTATGCTTATGAGAATAGTCTTTATGGCCTGTTCAACAAACAAACTCAGAAAACTCGTGAGGAAGTGTTCTTAGAATGCAAACAAAAGAGAATTCAATGGAAGAAAGCATTTGCCCCTAAGAAATCTAATGTTTACAAATACATAAACTACCTCCCTCTAGATGAATCTAAAAGCAAGAGTAGGAAAACATTAGGTATTCTTAAACACCACATAGATAATGTTAAATCTATTGTTGAAAGAGACTGGGCAAAACGTGAAAATGCTGAGTGGACACGTCCGATTCCTCACGATATTACCTTGCTTGTCAAAGAACTCTTAATTCCAAACACAGCGTTGATTAAAGAAACTGTTCTTCAACTTGAGGAGTTCATTCGGACTGAAATGTTTGATGATTTAAAATATGTTTAATCTATTGAGAAACACATTGATGATCTTCATATGGAGAAGTCTGATTTCTCAGATGAATATGATTTACTCTTGCAAGAATGCGTTTCTAAAGATGTTATGTGTGCTTATTTTACATCTTGTGCTGATATTGATGAATATTCTGAAGTTGCATGCCAATATCTTGATAAGATCAAAGAATGTGAACGTCTTGAAATTGAGCTTTCGAAACGTAAAGAAAATGTTGACAAAAAGGCTTTTGAGTTACTTCAACACAAAACTGATTTCCTTCAAAAACATTGTCATTCACTTGAACTTGCTTTGCAAAAAGATGTTGGTCGTTTTCCACATGATAATAAATTGCAAGAAAAACTTTCCCAAACATTTCGAGAAATGAATGAACAGAATTTGGAAATTAAAGGGTTGAAAGCTCAATTACAAGACAGAGACAGAGCGATAGCTGAGTTGCAGAAACTCATTGCTAAAATGGGTGGGAAAATTGTGGAACCTAGCATTAAGAAAAATGTTGTTAGACAACCCAATGCCTCTAAAGAGAATAGATCCTCTATCTTGGGAAAACCATCTGCTTTATCTAATTCCTCGTTTGCTAAACCTGTGTTTGCCCCCAAGATGGATGGAAAGGAAAGGTTACCACAAGCTCAACCTATAAGGAATCCTATAGCACCAAGCGTTAAGCACAATAATGTCATTAAACCAGTGATGTATAGAATGTCCACTAAGCCCACAAACAAAGATACTCACTCGCCTCAGACTTCTAGAAACACTAATATTCATGTATCTTCTACTACAGGAATAGTCTCCACTACTAGTGTTAGCCGGCCTCAGCTTAAGAGCACTCAAGTGAATGATAAGGTCTGGAAACACAAGAATCAAGGGAAGATGAAGCAAGTAGAAGAACACCCTAGGATTTTCAATGTTTCTAAGAATAAAACGTCTGTAATCGCGTGTCATGACGATTTGAATGATTCGACTTTGAATGCTATGAATGTGAAATTTGTTTGTGTCAAATGTGGCAAGTGTGCTAATGCTAATCATTCTATGTGTGTTATGAATAATGTCAAAGGCGTAGAAACTAGAACTAAGAAGCAAACTGTGATGCCTATTAGTGCTAGTAAACCCAAACGCAAAGTGAACCATTCTGGTGCTACCCCCACTAAGAAAAGTAATGCATCAGACTCCACCACTAAGAATCCTAGAAGCAAAATTAAGGAATTATATGAGTCTGCCAGTAAGTCTTGGAAATGGTGGTTTGCTAATCAATGTCCTCCCGGATATAAATGGATGCCTAAAGTTAGGACAGAAAATGTGAAAACGAGTGTTAGTTTGCCTTTAAATGTCGATAAGGACACTAATGATTCTACTCTCACAACTAATGTGGTATCCAATTTAGCAAATGCTCCATCGTGTTCTAACTCTTCTGCAGGTGATACAAATAATTCTCTTCATAATGGACTCCGGATGCACGAAGCACATGACGGGGAATCTCAAGCTTCTAATTAACTTCGTGGAGAAGTTCCTGGGTACGGTCCGATTCGGAAATGATCAATTTGCACCGATCCTAGGATATGGAGATTTGGTTCAGGGGAATATCACGATTAAACGGGTATACTACGTCGAAGGGCTCAATCACAATCTTTTCTCGGTTGGTCAATTCTGTGATGCGGATTTGGAAGTTGCTTTCAGAAAGAAGACATGTTTTGTTCGTGATTATGATGGGAATGACTTACTTACCGGTACACGGGGTACTGATCTTTACACAATTTCACTTCAAGACACAACTTCATCAACTCCAATTTGCTTCATGGCTAAAGCTTCAACGACTCAGGCATGGTTATGGCATCAACGTCTTTCTCATCTCAACTTTGATACCATTAACTTGCTTTCCAAGAAAGATATTGTGAGAGGCCTTCCAAGCTTGAAATTCATCAAAGATCATCTTTGTTCTTCTTGTGAACTTTGTAAAGCTAAACGAAGTAGCTTCAAAACAAAGACAACACCAAGCTCTAAAGGACGGTTAGATCTTCTTCACATGGATCTGTGTGGTCCAATGCGTGTTCAGAGTATCAATGGAAAGAAATATATTCTGGTAATTGTCGATGATTACTCAAGGTACACATGGACTCACTTCTTGAAGTCCAAGGATGAAACACCCGACGTTCTCATCAGCTTCCTAAATTTGATACAACGTGGTCTTCAAGCTCAAGTTAAAGTGGTTCGTACTGACAGAGGTACAGAATTTTTGAATTCTAATCTGAGAAAGTATTTTGAAGCCGAAGGGATTGAACATGAAACATCTATTGCTCGAACACCCGAACAAAACGGCGTTGTTGAAAGACGAAACCGTACTTTGGTTGAAGCTGCTCGAACATTATTATCCGCTTCAAAACTTCCACTATACTTTTGGGCCGAAGCCGTGTCAACCGCATGCTACACACAAAACCGCTCCTTAATTATCCCAAGACACGAAAAGACACCATATCACATAATTCATGATCGAAAACCTTCACTCAAACACCTTCATGTTTTTGGATGTACTTGTTACATTATACGAGATGGTGAAAATTTGGATAAGATGAAAGAAAAAGGTGATGCATGTATTCTTGTGGGATATGCAACTCAGTCTAAGGGATATAGAGTGTTCAACAAAAGAACAAAATTGATTGTCGAGACAATTCACATCCGATTTGATGAATCTCAAGAGATGGCACTTGAACAAGACAGTTTAAGTCCCGATCCACAACGACAAACGACTTCCGTTCACAACCACACGGAACTCGGAACTCAAGACCACATCAATGAACCGTCAAGTTCAACGCTGGTTCCAGAAAATGTTCCTAGAGCTGATATGACAGTCGATACGACAATTGAAGAGTTGGAAATGTTATATGGACCAATGTATGATGAATATTTCACGGGGGAGAAACAAGTTGTATCGAAGTCTTCCGCTGTCACTCATGATAAGAATGATGAAACCGATCATCGTCAACAACCAGATACAACTTCATCTACTTCAACACGGGTTGCTGCAGATTTACCTCCTCAGAATATTACTTCAACAATCGATCCTACAACATCCACAACTACTGTCATTGCTCCAGAGAACATAAATCAAGCAGACAATGCATTATCTGACGAAGACGAATTTATCAACCCATTCGGTACACCGGTACACGAAACTGGAGAGTCTTCTACTCCCCATGTTGATCCGTCAAATATGCATACTTTCTATCAACGACATCCTTCAACACATCATTGGACCCGAGATCATCCTTTGGTTCACGTAATTGGAAACCCTTCACAGCCCGTTCGCACAAGACGACAGCTTAACACCGATGCTGATGTTTGTATGTTCGCACTCGCCGTGAGTTCAGCGGAACCGAAAAACATCAAAGAAGCATTAGCTGATCATGCTTGGATTGAATCGATGACGGATGAACTTCAACAATTTGAAAGACTTAAAGTCTGGGAACTTGTTGACAGACCATACGATGTGACTCCATTAAATCTTCGTTGGATCTGGAAAAACAAGATGGATGAAGAGAATACGATCATCAAGAACAAAGCTAGGCTAGTGGCTAAGGGGTATGGCCAGAAAGAGGGAATTGATTTTGATGAATCATTTGCACCCGTTGCTCGCATGGAAGCGGTCAGGATTTTCCTTGCTTATGCTGCACATAAGGGATTCACTGTCTATCAAATGGACGTAAAGACGGCGTTTCTTAATGGTCCTTTGAAGGAAGAAGTCTATGTCACGCAGCCGGAAGGATTCGTCAATCCTCAATATCCTGACAAGGTGTATCGTCTCCACAAAGCACTTTATGGACTCAAGCAAGCTCCAAGGGCGTGGTACGACGAGCTCTCGAAATTTCTGGTATCCAAAGGTTTCTCAAAAGGTTCCATTGATCTAACTTTGTTCACTTATAAATATGGGGATGACATTCTGCTTGTGCAAATTTATGTTGATGACATTATTTTCGGGTCTACAAACCCAAAACTTTCAAAATGGTTTGAAAAAGTAATGCACAGCAGATTTGAAATGTCTATGATGGGAGAACTAAAATTCTTTCTAGGAATTCAAGTTCACCAATCCCCAAGTGGTATCTTCATTAACCAAGCTAAGTATTGTCAAGAGATAATAAAAAAGCATGGTATGACATCATGTGACCCCGTTGGGACACCATTATCAACCACATCCCTAGATGCTGATTTGGAGGGATTACCCATAGATCAAACGAGATATCGTTCCATGATCGGGTCCCTCATGTACTTGACAGCAAGCAGACCTGATATTCATCATGCTACGTGTTATTGTGCACGTTATCAAGCAGGACCCACTGAAAAGCACCTCAAGGAGGTTAAACGGATCTTTCGGTACCTTAAGAATACCATTCACATGGGACTCTGGTATCCGAGGGAAACCGGTTTCTTTCTAACGGCCTATTCAGATTCTGATCATGCAGGGTGTCTTGATACACGTAAAAGTACTTCTGGTGGTGCACAATTTCTAGGTCAAGACAAGCTTGTGGGATGATCTTCCAAGAAGCAGGATTGCACGTCACTTTCATCAGCCGAAGCGGAGTATGTGTCTCTATCTGCGTGTTGTGCTCAAGTTCTTTGGATGAGAACACAACTCACGGATTATGGCTTCCATTTTGATAAAGTACCTATGTACTGTGACTCAAAATCGGCCATAGCCATCTCCTGCAATCCGGTTCAGCATTCCCGCACGAAGCACATTGATGTCAGATATCACTTCATTAAGGAACAAATTGAAAAGGGTATTGTTGAATTATACTTTGTTGGAACTGATTACCAATTAGCTGACTTGTTTACAAAAGCTCTTTCGAAAGAGAGGTTTGCGTATCTAGTTAGGCAAATTGGTATGAGATGTTTGACTCCAGCAGAACTGGAGGTTCTGGCAAAGAAGCCTGCTTGATTCATCTATCAAACATCTACCTGTAAATATTAATGAAAAAGAAAATACAAAATTAAAAAATCTTTGAAAATCCAAAAAATATTCTTCTCGACATGTCTTTCAGTATCGATTATATGGACGTACCTAGAAATGTCGCTCAATAACGACACGGGTGTGTACATAAAGCTCGAATGAAAGTTGTAAATATTTTTCAAAACATGTCATTTCTTCTTTTAATAAATGGAAATTGTCTATTTTGGACAAATATTTCCAAACAACGGGTAGAGCAATCTATCACGGGTTCAGCTTGTCACAAAACATTCAACGTTTTGAGCTCAACACAATGGCTTGTAATTACTTTCAGATTGCAACCCGGAACTATATTCACGGGGGAGTGTACGATTTCGTGCTCTTACCCTCAGCAAAAGAAGAGAAATCTTCTTACACTTGAGTGGATTCGTCAAGACATTCAAAGTCTATGAACTCAAGTTTATGCTTTAGAAAAACCTTTCGACAAAAAGAATTGATTTTTCAAAAAGCGTTGAACACAATTTTTTCAAGAATTTTTCAATGATATTCAAAATCTTTCAAAAATTGTGTGTTCAACAACTCCCATCCTCAAAAAGCGAAATGTGGATCATATCCTCACAATGACAATTCAATTGGATCAATTTTTGAGGGGGAGCATTTTAACTTCATGCAAAAGATAAACACATCTTTCTCCCAGAGATTTCAAGACTATTTTTCAAAATATATTTTAATCAAATTTGGTATCTCTAATATCAAAAGATTTTATATATTAGAGATAGGGGGAGAAAATGTGATTAAAATGTGATCTAATATAAGACTCATGCACTTTAACTCTTACCTACATGTGCAAAACACTTTCGATTATCGATGCACATGTGAAGGGGGAGCATTTCTAAAACGACAAAACTAGCAAGGTGTTAAATGTTTTTCAAACACTTTGTTAGAATTTAAAGTGGTTTTCATGGTTACGATCAAATACCCACAACATCTTTAATTCACGACGTTATTGGTGTCAAAAGGGTGGATAGGTTTAAGTCCTATGATCCAACCAGAACCGGAGGGATCTTCCCAGGGACAATCCAATAGATTATTAGAAGTCCTTAGGAAAGATGGAGTAGAATGTGAACGTAGCTGAATGCCGACTAAGTACTGATGCTAGCACTGGAACAATCACAACAAGGTGCTAGTAATGATGTCTTGGTAAGCATTGAAGGGGTTGAAGAATGAAAAAGAAATGTAAGGATAAAGGGTCTAAAGAAAGAAGCCCTCCATACAACTTAGGCAGAAACCGGGTCAACTCATCATGAAGACAAACTCATCATGGACCCAGTGATGTGAAGCACAACCCTTTCCTAGCTACTCAGGCTTCTCTCAAAAGAAGTTTGTTTTATTGTCACGGAGATCAACACGACTTCTATTGACTTTCTCACTCCGAGATTGTTGATATTGAATAGGTGGCATCTGCTCCAGCCTCCGACCACTAAAAGTGCACAAATCGAGTCTAGAGCCAAGAGATCAATCAAATCTCGTTAGGACACACGGATGAAGATCAAGAGAGTCCTACGCTATATCCTTGTGATATTGCTAGAACACTCAGAGTGATACTACTTAGTATTCACAATGATGAGTGGAAATCCTTCCAGTGTTAACATCAAACAGCACTGCGGTAGGTCATATGCAAGATTCTTTATGAATTGAACATATGTAAAACTGAAAAGCAACAGTGGTTTGATTCTGAATTGATTCAAACTCGTTTCAGGTTTCTACGCAATATCTTTATGGTCTTGCCAGAACATTCAGAGTGATATTTATTAATATTCACAGTGACGAATGGAAATCCTTCTAGCGTCAACATCAAACAGCGCTACGGTAGGTAACTTGTGAGATTCTTATGAATCAAACTTGTGTCAACTGGAAAGCAACAATGGTAAGATTCTTTATGAATCAAACTTGTTCCAGGAACTTGAATTGACGACTTTAATCAAGCGGATATTTATCCAATTGATTCACTCTTTATGTTCGCAGTCTTGCTTTGAGACGGTCGAGTAAAGAGAACGGCAAGTACTACCGCGAAACCCTGTCAAGGAGATTCTTAATTGAATCTACCTGATCACAGGTACGATATTTAATATTGTATAACGGTCTTCACCGACCGGAGGTAAAACGCTGCCGATTTAGGACGAATGTCAAAGCCATTCAGTCCGTGTCTATGTTTTGTCTCAAGAAGGTGGCGTCACGGTGTACTCAGCAAAGTCAGATATACACAACCACATATTCATGCCCAAAGACTTATCCAACAATTGATAGTGTGAGCATGTGGATAAAGACACAAGATCACAAGATGGCAAAGACAAGTCAAGAATGATTTGAAGATCTCAAGACTAAAAGACAAAGTCGAAAGACAACGACAAAGGCTCAAAGATCACAGCATGAAGGAACAAAACTACTGTTACACGTTCAAGACTCATTTATGACGAAATTCATAAATCTCCATTGGAATCCAAATATCAAAGAGGAATGACCTCACATTGGGGGAGATTGTTAGCCTCAAAATATTGAGTCAAACAAGAATGTTCGGTCATAGGTTTCTATTGTATTATTTATTAGAACGTTGTAATAAGTAGTTATTTAGTCGTGATTCACGGGCTTGGATTTAAACTAATTAAAGTCCAAAATACAAGCCCGGCCCAATATATAGTCCATTAAAGCCCGCATGTGGGTGGACTATATATACTACCCTCCTAGCATGTTAGGAGGGTGGATGGTCATTTGTATTTCTCACTTCTCTCTAATCTAATCTCACCAAGTTCACACACTTCTCTCTCTTTTCTCTCTCTAGTTTCTCTCTCTAAAATTCATCTCATTTCTTACTTTCTTTCATAAATTCGTGTGATTATACAATCATAATATTAGGGACAACAATTATAATTTTTGGCGATCAGTATCATATCAGGTGTAAAAAAGAATAACTACAAGTGTATATTTGTCAACAGAAAATAAATCAAAATTACTCATTTCAACCCAATCCCCCTTTTAACATATTAACCAACCAGCACAACTCACTCATTTTACCACCTCTAAAGTAACTATCTGTGCAAGTGAAAGAAATAAGTCTGTGAACTTGCCTTTCTGCCAAATCTTTCTTGTCAACATAATCTGGACATATTCATCGCCCATAGAATATAACGCCTAGAACAAACAGAACAAATAGCTGGTATATATGAAGGGCCCACGTCCCATTGCATAATACGGTTACCTGGACAACCCTCTCATTTTGCTCCTTTTACATAATATAATAGCATACCTTTAGTTAACTGGAAGGTATGCATAGCAAATCTTTCGGCTGCAAATCTCACGTAGTTCTCTCATATTTTGAACATCTAGCTTGCAGGATATGTACATACGCTATAACATGCATCATAGAAAAGGTAATGTTCGCTTGACATTAGACTAAAACACTGTAATATCAATTTATTGATTACATTAGACTAAAACACTGTACATATGTTGTAATTTACATGGGAAAAGTAGTGTTTTTTTTAACAATCCATTGGTGGTCTAGGCGATGGTAGACCTAACACATATCATACATACCTGATTTCAGCTTTCTTTAGTGTTAGTTAGAAGTGCCATGATAAACAAAATCATCTTTTTAAGACCTGAATGTATGGGTTCTGTATTGTGACTGAAGACCCACCCAAATTCGCTCTAACCAAGATTCCTGCAAATCGTATGTTTTTAAGGACACACCTGTACCAAGATCACAAAAGGTAGACATAAATAATGAGACTTGCTGAAGCTAAATCGAGGTTTTGTGGTAATAATATGTCATAGATTGGTAGACATAAATAAACAGGACAACCAATCTATGACATATTGCATGCAGTTTGGAAAATTTTACAGCCCCTAACAGATAATGAACAAGTACTGAAATTACTCATTGATACTGAAATAATACTCATATCATATGTACTTCTACTGTTACGAATTACAACTATTAGATAACTAATTAAAAGTAAGAATTGAATTTTAAGATTCAGATTATACCAGATACTAAGCTGACACCTTAAGATGTCCACAGGCATTACCAAGGTTAGCATCTGGTTGCTGGTTCTTGTCGAGGTAAGCTTGATAGACATCCTTTTTCAAGTTTTCTCAATGGTTGTTTGTTTTAACAGCACACTCCTCTATGCCATCTGGTTTCTTGTACTTTCCCATATCCATATTGTACATGTCAGTAGGGTTCTTGTCAAAAACAAAATCCAATTAACATGACCTTCACACTCAAGATAATGTTCAATTCCTCATCTCAACAAAGGAACCCTCTCTATGACAATCCACCATACAAATACCCAACACGCACTTCGATAACTATACTATGTAAAATGACACCCGATTGATGTTGAACCTGTGTCAAATCATGATTAGGGTTTCAAGAAAAAAGGAGGCGTGGGTTTTTGTTGTTTTAGGGTTACCAGGGGTTTGGAAAAAAGGAGACCCCATTATCTTCATGGATGGATTGGATTGCATAAAGATTGCCTAATTATCCCTGAAAATTGGATTAGGGTTCACAAGTATTAGGATTGAAACTGGATAAAACATCAAATATGAAAGATCGATTGTTTTTATTTTGGTTTTTAAGAGAAAAAAGGATTAGGGTTTACAAGTATTAGGATTGAAACTGGATCAAACCACAAAGATGAAAGATCGATTGTCACTGGATCAAACAACTAACATGAAAGATCGATTGTTTCTATTGTGTTTTTCAAAGATGAAAGATCGATTGTTTGATTGTTTTTTGGATTAAGATTCACATCCGGTTGTTTAGGGAAAAAGAATGGTGTGTGTGTGTGTTTTCACCCCTTTCTGTGGGAAAAAAATGGAAAAATAAAGTGTATACTATTATTTATACCCCCGGTTTCAAAACGCGTTTTTTATAAAAATTGTGTTTTTGAAAATCGCGGTCCGCCCAAATTTGACGAAAATTAGGCAAGTCGTGAGTTTTTTTAGGCAAATCTCAAATTCTATTGGTTTAAAGATGTGACTGGGATA
Source organism: Glebionis coronaria (assembly GCA_025667525.1). Taxonomy (NCBI): domain Eukaryota; kingdom Viridiplantae; phylum Streptophyta; class Magnoliopsida; order Asterales; family Asteraceae; genus Glebionis; species Glebionis coronaria. The sequence goes on from CM046882.1 coordinate 153,658,920, forward strand.
TGACTGGATTAAAAACTGTGGTTTCAAGTCATAATTATACCTATATATAATATATATATATATATATATATATATATATATATATATATATATATATATATATATATATATATATATATATATATATATATATATATATATATATATATATATATATATATATATATATATATATATATATATATATATATATATATATATATATATATATATATACTTTTACCTATCCAGAATTTACTGATTTTGAACATATGAAAAGTTTGTTATGATCTTAGGGTCTTACCCTAACCCATTTGTTTAGCCCTTCGCCAGATCATTTATTTAATATATAATCTAAGTCTCATGTTCGTTTGAAGGTCCAGTTATACTCCTAAGTACCCTAACCATCTTAAAACATTAATTTAAACCCGACTGATTTCAAAACTGCTTTGACCTCCGACTGTTGTAACCTGTTTTTGACCCACTTCTATACCTCCAATTTAGTTCTCGTTTCTTGAATTTGAAATCCAACTCAATTACCTTTCCGGGGGTACCAAGATCGCAATTTAAAAGTTTGTAAAACTCTAGATATGATCAAAACAATGACCCTAAAATTCTGCCCAGTTTTTAATAACGAATTTAATATAATTAACCTAATTAATCATACATAAACCCTAATTAAAACCTAAAAACAATTTCTAATGTTAAAAGCCCATTAAGTACATCATTAATTACATATCATTAACAAAACCTAATTAAAAATTATGAATGTCAAACCCTGATCCATCATATAAGGTTACATACATAAATTAAACGTTAATTAAGCATAGTTTTAGTGCATACCTTAAACCATAATTGAATAATTGGGTTATCTTGATCCACTATTGTTAATCACGACTGATATTAAGTTTGGGAGAAGGAAAAATCGTTTTTGGGGCTAAAGGGAGTAATATGGGTGATAGGTGTGTAAACACCCATCCTTTTACCACTTAATTTTGGCTAAAACAAGACCAAAACACGTAATTAATATCATTTGTTTGGAATTATGCGTGGTTTTTGTGTTTACTGTGATTTCAGAGCTAACCGGATGAATATTAAAGAAAACATGGGATTGCACGGGATTTATCAAGGAAAAAGACTCAAGATAAAGTCTATTGTCCAAGAGATGCAAAAGATTTGAAGTCACTAGGCCTATTCGAAGATTTATTGAAGAAAAGGACTAAAGACGGAAGATTTTCATAAGTCGAAGAAACTCGAGTCTATTTAACGAAGAAATTAAAAGACGAGTTGGATTTAATCGACGACAAATCCCGAATCAGAATCGAAAACGTCAACTTTTCTGAAAAGACGAGAAGACAAGAAGAAAGGGAGAAAGCCCACTCACCAACCAACCATTAGGACTATAAATAGATTTTTCTTCACACATTAGGGAGTTAGTTTTTCATTTTTTTTCCCAGGGTTTTGTAGTTCGTTCCATCACCAACTCCATTAGGGAGCTTGGTGATTTTCATCTTTTTCTTTTCATCTTGTAATCTTTAATCATTAAACCTTGTTACTTTCTCATTAATCAATCCATTCCATCTTTTCATTCACCTTGTTCTTCATCATCTTCTAGTTCATGTTCTTAAGTTTTTATTTGAATCAAGTTTGATTTTAAAAAGTTGTTGATTTAGTGTTTTTATTGGTGGGATTTATTTCTTATGGTATGTTAATGATTATTGGATAGTTTGGTAAAACCTTTTTGAGTATTGGAGTCGATTTAGATTAAAATTCGTGTCTCTCTTTTTCTTCTGTTACTGTTGCTGCCCAGAAAATTCCGAATAGGCAAGTTTCTATTTGTCTCATTCGGAACATTTCATACTTTCCGAATAGGGTTGTTCCCGTTTCCTTATTCGGAACTTTTATAACTTTCCGCATAGTCAATTGTTGTTTCCCTATTCGGAACTTTCTAATATTCCGAATAGGACCTTATATTCCGAATAGAGATTTTCATTTTTCTCTTACTCGGAATATTTTGAATATTCCGAATAGCCAATCTTTGTTTCCCTATTCGGAACATTTTTCCGAATAGGCATTTTATTCCGCATAAGCATAATTTCCGAATAGAGCAATATTTTCCGCATAGAGATTTCTTTCCGAGTAACAAAACATTCCGAATAGAGCTGTCTTTCCGAATGGAGTTTTATTCCGCATAGGGTATTCTTCAGTAAGGGTTATTTTTCAGTTTTGCTTATTATTTGTTACTTGTTTTAAGTTTACTTCATTACCATTATACTCACTTATCTGTTTAGTAGATTAGAAAACCAAATCCACTTTTTGTCACCAAGAACAAATCATTCCACTTTTAACTGAGATCAATTCGAGAGGATTCTGAGAGAAATATTTTGAACCCACACAAAAAGCTTGTATCAAATGGCGCCGCTGCCGGCTCCTCTCGTTAAGATCAAAAGTTTTTTGTAGAATTTGGATTTTGGGATCCGTTCCCCGTGAACGTTACTTTTTCCTAAAAATTTTCAAAACACAAAAAAATATAAAATTTTCAAAAATCCTAAAAATTAAAAAAAAAAAAAAAAAAAAACAATAAAAACCAAAAATATCTTTGCCTTGTTTCTCTTTGTTCGTTCTTTTGCAGGTGTATGCGCACTCGATCCACGTCTTATCAAGAGCCCGAGCCTCTCGATAACTTAGACATGGCTGGTGTTCAAAACAACAATAACATACCACCTCCGAACAACAATAATAACAACAACAACCCGCCTTTCAACAACATGAATAACAACAACAATGAGCCCCTTCCGGATAATCGCCCAATGATTGAACTGCTGCAAGCTCATGTTGATGGCAACACGGATCCAATTGTTATACCACCAATTGCCGCCAACAATTTCGAGCTTAAGTCAGGCTTTATCCAGATGGTCTCAGCTCAACCGTTCTTGGGACGAACCATTGATGACCCACATGATCATATCAAGAGATTTCTACAACTCACCAACACGGTCAAGTTCAATGGGGTTCCACAGGAGGTTATAAGGTTACAACTTTTTCCCTTTTCTTTAGAGGGACAAGCCCGGCATTGGCTTGCTAAGGAACCGCCACAGAGTATTCTCTCGTGGACGGATTTGGAAACAAAGTTCATTAACTACTTTTTTCCACCCTCTCGTACTACCGCTTTGCGGAATGAGATTATAAACTTTGAACAAAAGTACGATGAGTCATTCAGTGAATCTTGGGATCGTTTTAAAGATCTTTTAAGAAAATGCCCACAACATGGTTTTACCAAAGTACATCAAATAAATACTTTTTACAATGGTTTAAGCATGAGTGACCAAGATTCACTGAATAGTGCCTCAGGGGGTAATTTATTGGCTAAGACTTCCAATGCTGCTTGGGATATCATTGAGAACAAGTCTCGTGTGCAAACCAAGAGCGTTAGGACCAATGTTGCTAGTGCTAGCACTAATGACAGCGACAAGCGATTAGACAAAATCACCACGCTTCTTGAATCGCTTGTCACACATACCGTCAGCAACAACAACAGCAACAACGCCAAAAACGCTCAAGTAAACGCTGTCAGCCAACCTTGTGAGATATGCGGTGGTCCCCACTCGTACACAACTTGTACCGCCACCCAAGATTACCCTGCTGAGAATGTGAATGCGGCATATGGCACCTACCAACAGCCCGCTTATCAAGCAAAACCCCAAGGTGACCGTAACTTGCTTAGCTATCGCAGCAACAACTATCTTTCACCACCTGGTTTCCCTCCTACCAACCCAAACCAACAACAAAACCTTAATCGCCCTCCTCAACAACAACAACAGCCTCGACAACCATACATCCCACCTCACAAGCAGCAACAACCGCCTCAACGTAACAATCAAGTTTACCAACAACCTGCTTACCAACCACCTGCATACAATGCTCCTCCCAACCAACCCACCGCTCTTCACCAAGAAGTGGAAACTTATATGAGGACTAACGATGCGATAGTGGGAAATCTTCAAAGAGAAGTGCTCAACCTGAAAGCCGATTTGGTAAAGCAAGGAAATGATTTGAGAGCCGATATGCGAAACACGTTGGATAGCCAGACGAATGATCTGAGGAACATGATGGCTAGTTTCTTCCAAAGTAGTCAACCCTCTTCTTCGGGTACTCTTCCAAGTAACACCGTTGCAAACCCAAGAGGGGAGATGAAAGCAATCACCACTCGAAGTGGTAAAGGTACCAAGGAACCCGAGCTTCCTATACCTCCACCGGTGGTTGTGACTAAGGAAAACGAGTCGCCTGCTCCTATTCCTCCTCCTTCTCCTTCCCCAATTTCTCCACCTCTTCATTCTACCCCTCCTCCACCCGTGGTTGTGAGTGACCCTACTCCTCTAAAGCCTTCATCTTCTTCCAATATACCTTATCCTTCAAGGTTGAGGAAAGAGAAGCAAAAGAGCAAGGATGATATTCAGGTTTCTAACTTTCTTAAAATGTTTAAACAACTGAATTTTAATATCTCCTTCGCTGAGGCTCTCGCTCACATGCCCAAGTATGCTAAAATGTTTAAAGATCTTTTGAGCGACAAGGAAAAGCTCCTCGACATAGCCAACACCCAACTTAATGAGAACTGCTCTGCAGTGCTCTTAAGGAAATTGCCAACCAAGCTTGGTGATCCGGGTCGTTTTCTTATCCCTTGCAATTTCCCGGGAGTAGAGAATTGCATGGCCCTAGCCGATCTAGGTGCCAGTATTAATCTCATGCCTCTAAGTGTTTGGAAGCAATTATCTCTCCCAGAGCTAGTCCCCACCAAAATGACCTTGGAATTGGCCAACCGTACGGTTGCTTATCCAGTGGGGATAGCCGAAGACGTTATTGTAGGAGTCGACAAATTCACCTTCCCTGCTGATTTTGTTGTCGTCGACTACGAGATGGACCCTCGTGTACCACTGATTGTTGGTCGTCCATTCTTAAGGACCGGTCGCACTCTCATTGAAGTTGAAGCCGGTGAGCTTATCATGAGAGTGGGTGACGATAAAGTAGTCTTCAACATGGGAAAGTTGTCCAAACAGCCTTATTCATATGAGAGCGTTAATTGTATTGACGTTCTTGATGAGGCTTGTGAAGAACACTTTAATGATGCTTGCAAAAGTATTCCTACCTCTCTTCCCACTGTTGAGACCGTGTCCTCTATTGATTCATCGTTGTCTCTATTTGGAGATAGTGATTTATTCTGGAACAATCTTGAAGATACCATGGGAGATGCGAATTTAGCCACTAATGATTCTCCCACCGAGGGGGATGAAGACATGAGTTTCTTTGACAATCTTCTCACTGAAGACAATCCTTCGCCTCCATCTCCCACCGTCATTGCTATCGACACTACGAATTTGAAAACGCCTCCCGTCGAAAATCCTCCGGATTTGGAACTTAAGGAGTTGCCGCCTCATCTCGAGTATGTGTTCCTTGACGATAACAAGAAGTCGCCCGTCATTATTGCAAAGGATTTGAAAGATGAAGAGAAGACTCGCCTCGTTGCTGTGTTGAAAGATCACAAGAAGGCTATCGCTTGGAAGATTTCCGATATTCGTGGAATTGATCCTCACTTCTGCACACACAAAATTCTCATGGAGGACGACTTCAAGCCCACTATTCAAAGCCAACGAAGGGTGAATCCTAAAATACATGAAGTCATCAAAACAGAGGTTATCAAACTTCTTGATGCGGGTATGATTTACCCTATTTCGGATTCACCGTGGGTAAGTCCGATCCATTGTGTGCCCAAGAAGGGCGGAATAACCGTTGTTCCCAATGAACACAACGAGTTGATTCCCACTCGTCTCGTTACTGGGTGGAGAGTTTGTATAGACTACCGCAAACTCAATGACGCCACGAGAAAGGATCATTTCCCCCTACCTTTCATGGACCAAATGCTTGAACGATTAGCCGGTAATGAATATTACTGCTTTCTTGATGGTTTCTCGGGTTATTTTCAAATACCCATCGATCCCCAAGATCAAGAAAAGACTACATTCACCTGTCCCTATGGCACTTTCGCTTACAAACGAATGCCTTTTGGCTTATGTAATGCGCCCGGGACTTTCCAAAGGTGTATGTTAGCTATCTTCCATGACATGGTTGAACAAACCATGGAAGTCTTCATGGATGATTTCTCGGTCTTCGGGGATTCCTTCTCATGTTGCCTTGCCAATTTAGAACGTATGCTAAAGCGGTGCGAAGACACTCGCCTTGTTCTAAATTGGGAAAAATGCCATTTCATGGTAAAAGAAGGCGTCGTGCTTGGACATAAGATTTCGAAAGCCGGTCTTGAAGTAGACCGTGCTAAAGTTGACGTTATAGCAAAGTTGCCTCCACCTTCCACTGTGAAGGGTGTGAGAAGTTTCTTGGGTCATGCGGGCTTCTATCGTCGATTCATCAAAGATTTTTCTCAAATCGCTCGCCCGATGACCCACCTCTTGGAAAAAGATACTCCTTTTATCTTTTCCAAAGAGTGCCTTGACGCCTTTAACTCACTTAAGGATAAGCTAACTAAGGCACCCGTCTTGGTTACCCCTAATTGGGAGCTGCCTTTTGAGTTGATGTGCGATGCTAGTGATTTTGCTATTGGAGCGGTTCTTGGACAAAGAGTGAACAAACACTTCCAACCGATCCATTACGCTAGCAAGACAATGACTGGGGCACAATTGCATTATACGACAACCGAAAAAGAGCTTTTAGCTGTTGTCTATGCCTTTGAAAAATTCCGCCCCTATCTTGTCCTTTCCACCACCATTGTGTACACCGATCATTCCGCGCTGAAGTACTTGTTAACAAAGCAAGATTCCAAACAAAGACTTCTTCGCTGGGTTTTGCTGCTCCAGGAATTTAAAATCGACATCCGCGATAAAAAAGGAGCAGAAAACTTAGCCGCGGATCATCTCAGCAGACTTGAGGATCCATACCAAGGGGATCATCCGACCAAAGAAATCAATGATTCTTTTCCCTTGGAGACCTTAATGTCTATAAACTCGAAGCCGAATGAAACCCCGTGGTTTGCGGACTTTGCAAATTACTTGGCGGGTGGAATTCTCAAGGAAGGGTTGACGTCCCAGCAAAAGAAGAAGTTCTTTCACGATATCTAGACTTACTTTTGGGACGACCCTTACCTATTCAAACAATGTGCTGATCTGATAATTCGCCGATGTGTTGATGGACCGGCAGCGTCGGACATCCTTGATGCTTGCCACAAAGGACCCACCGGTGGTCACTTTGGTCCCAACTACACCGCTAAGAAAGTGTTTGATTCGGGATTTTATTGGCCCTCCATATATCGTGATGCTCACAATATGGTTAAGCGATGTGATGTTTGCCAAAAGCAAGGCAAAATCACACATAAAGACGAGATGCCTCAGAATTTCATCCAAGAGTGTGAAATTTTTGATGTTTGGGGTATCGACTTTATGGGGCCATTCCCTTCATCTAAAGGAAACAAATACATCCTTGTAGCCGTTGACTACGTTTCCAAGTGGGTTGAAGCCAAAGCTTTGCCTACTAATGACGCAAGGGTGGTTTGTAACTTTTTGAAAGCTCTTTTCGCTCGCTTCGGTGTGCCTCGTGCCATTATTAGTGATCGTGGGACTCATTTCTGCAATGACCAATTTGCTCGAGTCATGGCTAAGTACGGTGTAAACCATCGTCTTTCCACAGCCTACCACCCACAAACTAATGGCCAGGCCGAAATATCCAACCGAGGACTGAAGCGCATTTTGGAAAGAACCGTGGGAGAGCATCGTGCCGCATGGGCTGATAAACTCGATGATGCTTTGTGGGCTTTCCGTACTGCTTACAAGACCCCGATCGGCTGTACGCCTTATCGTCTTGTGTACGGGAAAGCGTGCCACCTCCCCATTGAGTTGGAGCACAAGGCTTATTGGGCCTTGAAGTGGGCTAATTTTGATATAAACAAAGCCGGTGACCTACGCAAGATCCAACTCAATGAGCTAAATGAACTTCGGAATGAGGCTTATGAAAATTCTTTGATCTATAAGGAAAGAACTAAGCTCATTCACGACTCCAAGATCAAAAACCGAGAGTTCCATGTTGGAGACAAAGTCTTACTTTTTAACTCTCGGTTGAAAATCTTTTCGGGCAAGCTCAAATCTCGTTGGTCCGGCCCATTCACCATCGCCCAAATTTTTCCATATGGTACTCTCGAGCTCGCTCAACCTAATGGACCAAATTTTAAGGTGAATGGCCAACGAGTGAAGTTGTACTTTGGTGAGGACACCTCTCACGAGGTGATTCCATCCCTCACCACGTTCCCCATGAACTAAATTTGGGTCGAGTCAGGCTCGTGACTCGGTTATCAAAAACAAGCGCTCCTCGGGAGGCAGCCCGAGTATCTATCCCTTTAACCCCCTAAGTGTAGGGGAGGACCTATTTTGGTCGTTTGTGTTTGTGTGGTGATGTGCTTACAGGGATTACTGCAATCTTGGAAATCTTTGAAGAACCGTGCTCCCGTGTTATCCGAAATCCGGTTCTATCTCTCAACTATCGTGATTCAATTTTCTTCATACTCACATTTGAAATTGATCACTTTAGTCGTCTCTTCCTTAACTCGAGTTAACCAACGTGCACAATGTCATAAGTGTAGGGGAGACTTTTCCCACATGCTTAAACATTGAGGACAATGTTTATCTTAAGTGTAGGGGAGACTTCTATCGAAGTTTTAAGTGGACTTTTCCATGAAAATGCCTTCATTTAACCAGAAAATCCTATTTTTCAACATTTTTCAAATTTTTTATTAACTTTGGCCATTTAGTCGTAATTTTTAAATTTTTATCGTTGCTTTCATATGTATATATTCCGCAATAAAGTCAAAAATATTAATAAAGTGGTGTAGCTAGTTTAGAAATCTTTTGACATATTAGGCCCGTTGCGTTTATTTTGACTCAACCCGAATAGACTTATCCAAGTTTATTCTAGCTAGTATCCTTAACCATGTAGACCTTAATTGGTTTATTAGGCTAAGTGTCCACGAGTCTCATTATTTGAGATTTTAAATTGTGGAGGACGAGAAATGATAGAGTCAATTATAAGTCGGTATTCTTGCGCAAGCTCACTTGGTGTAATTATTTGCATATTCTCCCATCACTTGCTAATAATTTATCTGCAATAAGTAAGGTCTTACGATTTGAAAAGTTACTTAGCTTCTAGCCCAAGATCGTTTAAAAGTTGCTCGGTAATGACGAGAGTTCATAGCCAAGGCATAACTTATGAAGCGGGGCGCGAAGATTGGCGAGTCCGAAAAGGCCCTAACAAGGCATGAGGATTCAATTTTATTGCTGAAGATCCAAAGTGATGTGAAAAGCATTATTCCTAAAGTCAATATGAAGGATCAAGACTCACGACGAAAAGCAATCAACTCCCATAAAGATCATGGAGAAGTCTATCCGAAAAGACCCTAACAAGGTATGAGGATAAATAGATCCAAGTCCGAAAAGGAGGCGGATCGTTGTATCTCAAAATCCCAATTAGAGATTGAAGAAATAATCATGAGTCGTGGTCAACAAAGTTGGAGTACCCCTCAAAAGTCTCCAAGTGAAGAAACTCTATTATGATGAGAAGACCATTATCTCAAGAACGTCTCTCGAAGATATGAAGTATGAAGTACATGCCAAATATCGGCCCGAGAAAGGTCTCAAATCGTGAACCAAGTTATGCCAAGATATGAACTTTTTGATATCCCGAGAAGCAGTTTTAAGAGATTTTGTCCTTTAGCTAACTATTGATCAAATCGTCCTACTTTGCTTTCAGCCTTAATAAACTATCGAAATAAGTCCAAAAATGCATCTTCATGATCATTCTAAGACAAAAATAAAATATAAGAGATACACCTAGGAATAAGGGAGTTTAAGCATTTAATTAAGCCATGTGTGTAAGTGTTTGATTTACTAACTTATAATAACAATGATCTCGTTTTTAAGCTTAGTTTGGGGAACGTGAAACTTGAGGGTGATAAATCTTCGCAACACCAAAGCCCTAATGTAAGTCTTTGATTTCTGTACAAGTTATTTCATTTCTTTTTGTTTATCTTAAAGTTTTTATCTCTCCTAGTTATTTGATTCTTAATTAGTAGTATTTGAATAAGGCCAAGGTTGATTAATTATGAGAAAAATGTAAAATTGCTTTATCACTAAGCATTGCATGAGGGCATGGCAATGGTTAAGTGTAGGGGATTTGATAGGTGTGTAAACACCCATCCTTTTACCACTTAATTTTGGCTAAAACAAGACCAAAACACGTAATTAATATCATTTGTTTGGAATTATGCGTGGTTTTTGTGTTTACTGTGATTTCAGAGCTAACCGGATGAATATTAAAGAAAACATGGGATTGCACGGGATTTATCAAGGAAAAAGACTCAAGATAAAGTCTATTGTCCAAGAGATGCAAAAGATTTGAAGTCACTAGGCCTATTCGAAGATTTATTGAAGAAAAGGACTAAAGACGGAAGATTTTCATAAGTCGAAGAAACTCGAGTCTATTTAACGAAGAAATTAAAAGACGAGTTGGATTTAATCGACGACAAATCCCGAATCAGAATCGAAAACGTCAACTTTTCTGAAAAGACGAGAAGACAAGAAGAAAGGGAGAAAGCCCACTCACCAACCAACCATTAGGACTATAAATAGATTTTTCTTCACACATTAGGGAGTTAGTTTTTCATTTTTTTTCCCAGGGTTTTGTAGTTCGTTCCATCACCAACTCCATTAGGGAGCTTGGTGATTTTCATCTTTTTCTTTTCATCTTGTAATCTTTAATCATTAAACCTTGTTACTTTCTCATTAATCAATCCATTCCATCTTTTCATTCACCTTGTTCTTCATCATCTTCTAGTTCATGTTCTTAAGTTTTTATTTGAATCAAGTTTGATTTTAAAAAGTTGTTGATTTAGTGTTTTTATTGGTGGGATTTATTTCTTATGGTATGTTAATGATTATTGGATAGTTTGGTAAAACCTTTTTGAGTATTGGAGTCGATTTAGATTAAAATTCGTGTCTCTCTTTTTCTTCTGTTACTGTTGCTGCCCAGAAAATTCCGAATAGGCAAGTTTCTATTTGTCTCATTCGGAACATTTCATACTTTCCGAATAGGGTTGTTCCCGTTTCCTTATTCGGAACTTTTATAACTTTCCGCATAGTCAATTGTTGTTTCCCTATTCGGAACTTTCTAATATTCCGAATAGGACCTTATATTCCGAATAGAGATTTTCATTTTTCTCTTACTCGGAATATTTTGAATATTCCGAATAGCCAATCTTTGTTTCCCTATTCGGAACATTTTTCCGAATAGGCATTTTATTCCGCATAAGCATAATTTCCGAATAGAGCAATATTTTCCGCATAGAGATTTCTTTCCGAGTAACAAAACATTCCGAATAGAGCTGTCTTTCCGAATGGAGTTTTATTCCGCATAGGGTATTCTTCAGTAAGGGTTATTTTTCAGTTTTGCTTATTATTTGTTACTTGTTTTAAGTTTACTTCATTACCATTATACTCACTTATCTGTTTAGTAGATTAGAAAACCAAATCCACTTTTTGTCACCAAGAACAAATCATTCCACTTTTAACTGAGATCAATTCGAGAGGATTCTGAGAGAAATATTTTGAACCCACACAAAAAGCTTGTATCAATGGGTAATTAAAACTAACCAGGAAGCCTAATAGTACTCAAACTGGGCTCCCCTTCCTTTCCTTAAGCAAAATTCGGCCCAAAACCAAGTCCAACACCCTATGACCGACTTTTTTTTAATTATATTACTGTAAATTAACTATTAATTATTATTACCTTAAATTCCCTTAATTTATTTCAGCTCCTAAAACCTCCAAAATTTCAAAACCGTAAAACTAGTCAATTTACGCGTTTACCGTGAAAGACGTAAAAATATACAGTTTTATAAAAACTCTTGAAATATGAAATAAACTATATAACTATGTCCCAAATGACTTAAAACCATCCCGAAAATATTCCCGTAACTAATTACCTCATCCGAGACCTCTAAATTCTAAACCTTAAATCGTAAAAATACGATTTACTAAAATACTTATACGTATACGTAAAACACCAAAGTAACACCATCTCATTTCATAGTCACTACCTTGTGAGCTCATGAACATGACATAATCGTTCCTCGATTTACTTATGAGTACCATATACCATAAACGATATCCAAACCTCACTCCAATCACACAAAATAAACACATAAGCACATAAAAGCACAAATTTGCACAAAACACCCTAAATGATAGTCTAAGTGACGAACCCCAAAACCATGGTTGTCACATCACTCCCTCCTAATAGAAATCTCGTCCCGAGATTTAATCCTTAGGATCAAACACACAAACAACAAATCACATGAGGATACTTGTTCTAAATGAACTCCTCTCATTTCCATGTGTAATTTTGTTCAAGTCTCAAATTACCACATATATTAACCAACATTATTTAAACTCATTCCCAAACTATTGACCTCACAGCCCATAAATCTCACAAATGACACTTTTTAACACAAATCCCTAATAACCGCTCATGCAAATATGCATTCTCAAACCACATTTCCTAAATTTCAATACATGAAATATATCATGTACACCACTCAATTCCCCAGGTAATTCTATACCCATAAACTACTGGTCCAATGTTTCAAAAGATCATAAATGGACCTATAAAACTCGACATCAACTTTTCCCTTTTTACCAAAATATACCACCCGTTACTATAGGTGAAACTTCCTACATAACTTTGTCACTAAACTCTAGTGGTTTCCTCGTTTTCAACATGTCATCTCTTGTTGCTCTCATCCTTTCCACAAACACCATTACTACATTAGTAGTCTCTTTCACCAATTTTAGTCCACCATAAGGACAACTCACCCTATCCTTCCATATAGTGCCTCAAATGGCATTCATCGACTTCTAGTATGATAACTATCATTATATGAAAACTCATACATCGTTAACGAGTTTCCCAAATCCCTCTAAATCAGTCACCTAATCTCTCAACGCAACTCCTATACTTGTATCAATTTCCTACTTCGTCCATCATTTTCCAATTAGTTGGATATACTCATATCAAATCATGTTCATCAACTCCCTTTAGTCCATACCGCAAACTACTTAAAAATTCCAATTTCCTTACACAAGTGACCTATGACGATAATTCACATATTGATTAGTTTATCACAACGAGGATCTTCCAATCCAAATCAAATTGTGATCTATACACATCACCAAAAGGACGGTTATCTTAGTTAGTCTATCAACTGCCATCCAAACCCATGCTACAACTACTTCCATTAAATTTTGATAGCTCATTAGTAGCACCCATACACTTCTTTCCTCACTTTCCTTAATGAAAGAGTTATATATATATATATATATATATATATATATATATATATATATATATATATATATATATATATATATATATATATATATATATATATATATATATATATATATATATATATATATATATATATATATATATATATATATATATATATATATATATATATATATATATATATATATATATATATATATATATATTTAATACCCAACACTTCCTTTATACCTACACAATGTCTTACCTTCAAGGTCATAGTGCTCCTCATCTTGTCTCAGTTAGACCAAACCCTTCGTCTCTCATGATACATCACATCTATAACTCCTCATCCATTCGATTATCGATACTAAGCCTTTCAATCCAATAGTATCAGACAGTGCCATTCCTTTTTCCACACTACAACAATATTAGCATGCTTTGTGCTTTAGTCTACTCATTAGGCTATACCAAATTTTTACCTTCGGTTCCTATCTCGACCTATTTCATTCATGATTCACATCTATCCACACTTCCTTCTTCTTCATCATCTAATGGCATACATCATGAGGTTATACTTCTCGTCTTTCAAGTCATCTATACGTCAAAATTTTCCACATAGCTTCACTTGTTTTCCCCACGACCATTTCTCCTACTCCCTCCTAATAGGGACAGACTAGAGTTTCCTATGGTTACATGCGGATCACACTCTTATCTTATACCTATATCAGTTTCCATATTTCCAAACTAAGCCATATTCTAAATTCTTACTCAAGTCTCATACTTCTATTATGACCTTGTACCTAACATGAGGTACTTTCAATCATCATCTTCTAGGAATACCTGGTTCTCTCCTTCCATGGTTCTCCCTAATTCCTTCACTATCATGTCCAACCAAAATTTCTCACTCAATTCATCAACTCTATGGAAATCGTTATTTCATTGGATAATGCATAACTGTCTCTTCCAAAGATCCTTCATAAACACCTTCACTAAATTGACCCTATAATCACTTCTCCACGAACTTATTCCGCTCAGCTTCACTACTCATCCCTCGATATTGATTGCCATGAAATTCTATCTTTGTGTAGTCACTCGACTCCCCTTGTTACTTCCACGAGTTCTTCATCTCCCATGTTATGTAGTCACTCCATCACGATCCATTGGTTCAGCTCTTTGTAGCTCCACTCTGGTACTCGATCTGTCCTTCTTCGTCACGAACCATGCGGAGATTCCCATCATAGTGCTTGTCACCTTTCCAGTCCTTGCAACTTCTCTGACTCCTTCGAAATCTCTTGCATCCTTCTAGCAGCCGGCATGTAGTCCTTTCGGCTCCTTGCTTCACGATGTAGCTCGTCACATACTCCTTCTCGCCTCCATGATGTTACCTAGGAACTTCACACTACGCAGTAGCTTCTAACTTCAACTCATTTACCACAATATTTCTAAAGGTACTTCAACCCCTCAATGGCTTGTGACACCCCCAAATTGAGTCAAACGCAGCGGAAATAATATTTGGGTGTCACGTAGGTGGATCAACAGCAGACAGAATATAGAGCAACAGATAAAAGATTATCCTTACATTTATTACATGATTGAAAGTGCAAATAGTATTAAAATAGTCTTTAACATTGTTCAATAGTTTGAATTATTCCCAGTTTATAAAACCCCAGATGAGCTCTATAACTGCAGCCTATCATGATGCTTGACTCCATGCACACCAATACCTGCTTCAGTTTCCTGAGAAAACATGCTTAGAGAGTCAACATAAAGTTGGTGAATTCACAGGTTTAATTAAAATAAGTTTGGACATTAAATATTCACTAAATTAGTAATGCACAAAGCATCAATACTTAAAAGTAATTACATTCCCATATTGCCCAAAACTGAAACTTAACAGTTAAGTCCCTAACAAATAAGGACCCTTCGCCTTATAATAAAAAGGCACCCATAACAAAAATAAGTGTTGACATGTGAAACATCTGTTGTCCTGGCCTAGGCACAGTGAGCATGACTCACCCAGATGGGGACGGTCAATCCCAAATAGATCTATTTATAACATTCAGGTAATTCAATAATTCTAACAGTTTCGGATGCACGGGTCATGCGGGTTCATCTACAATAGGCAATGTAATCAAAAGTTTCACAGTTTAATCCATGTCCATAAAATCAAATATGTTGCATGTTTTCTTCCCCATTAAAAGGTTTAAAAGTTTGTCAATATATAAAGTGGGGCCATGAACTCACCTCAGTAGTACAACAATAAGTCAGTAGATAATCTGATAAGGATGCTCACGATACAATCAACGACCTAAATAATTATAAGGTCTCAGTAAATGCATAACATAATGCATAAAAGTTTTAGAATAAATCTGTACATGCTTAAACTGGTTTTAAGCATTTTATTACGATACTTGTATTTTTGTTCATCGTTGTACAAGTTCTAATAGTATTTATTTTAAGTATAATAAGGTTAAATTAATTAATCCATTTAATTAATATTTTGTACTTACGTTGTTTATAAAACACTTTAAATATTTATAAAGGATAGTCTTATATATATTTAAAGTAATAGAAAATAAATATAATAAATATATTTATTTTATAAGTTAATCATTTTTAATTTATATTGAATATATAAATAACGTTTATAAAACGTATAACATTTTAATTAAATTCCACGTTTACGTAGTGTTTATAATTATTAAATTATAAGTTTGGAAAAATAACAATTGTTACGTTTATTTAAGTTTTACGTTTTAAATAACGGGTTTAAATATATAGGATTTTAGGGTTCGTAATACTTTGTATAAAATACGTTTTAGTCTTTTTGATTAAATAATTACCCGCGGTTAAATTACTTTTATACCCCTAGGGTTTCAAAATCTTTCAAGTAATTACAGTTTTGGTCCCTCCCTAGTTACACGTGTAACTAGGGCTTGTTTAAGTTTCACTAAATGGCAAAAATAGTCCCTAAAGTATACGGCTTAAATTAGGGCATATTAAAGTTTCACAACTTGGCAGTTTTAGTCCTCCAACCTTCGGCTATTATTTAAGTTTAATACAAGTTACACAAATGCCCCCTAGGGCTTGAATATGTTTCGGCTAAAGGCAAGATTGGTCCCTAGGGTTACATAGGGCTTAAATAAGTTTGCTATCTTGGCGTATTTGGTCCCTAAGGCTTATATTAAGTCTCGGCTAAAGTAAAAAGTGATCCCTAGGTTTTCTAAAGTTTACACAACTTACCCTAGCATTATATTAATTCCTTTTAAGTCCTTTTTATCACTTTTAAGTTTCGGATATGTTCAAAACAACACCCTAAACTCTCGACAATAATTAAATGTATTCCAAAAGTTTATATTTTTGGAAAATAAGTTTCTACTCTTGTTTATTTAGATCCCTATACTTTATAAATTTATAAATCCAACCCGAAAGTTTTATACTTGCTATATTTAATCCAAAATTTTGTAGATTTATTATTTTAATCCAAAACTCTTATAGATCTATACTTTCAACATAAAACTTTATAAAATTATATTTTTGACACTAAAAGTTTTATAAAAACATTTATTTAGTGAAAATGATTATTTATTTAGGAAACTTATTATAGTGAGCTTAAAACTAATCTTATAAGGCATAATAGTGATCTTAACATTTTAAGGCACGTAAAAACATAAATCTAGTGTTTCTAGTTATGTCTAAACATTATAAGATTACTCTAAATAAAATTATGAGCTTAAGTCTCACGTCCAAAATTCATACATGTTTAGGTTTTCATGGTTTTTCAAGTTTAACAAGATCATGGTGATGTGTTCTTCATGGTTGACAAGTTTTTACATCATTTTAAGCTATATCAAAAATAAAGCCGTGGGTCATTATAAGTTTTTAGGGTTTCATTACTTGTTTTAATATTAGCTTTTACCAAGAATAACCATATATATGAATATGTATGAAAGTAAATGTATTAGAAAGATAGGTTTTAACTTGGACTTACTTGTTTAGATAGGTTTAGGAGGGATAGGAGAATGAGTAGGAACAAGTAACAAGCTTTCAACAATGGAGGTCTAGGAGACCTTAAACAAGCCGTGGGCTTCACTAGGGCTTCTAGGGCTCTTTTTCTTGCTTCAAGGATCAAGGTTCTTGTAGGATGAGCTTAGGATTAACCTTTAGATAGTAGGAGACATAGTATAGGATTAGTAGATAAACTGGGAAGTTCAAAAATGGTGGAATGGTGGTGTTTACCGTAGGTAGTGAGAGAGAGATAGATGATGTGAGTTTGCAAATGGAATGTGTTGTGTGTTGAGTGTGTGTTTCGGCTTATGAAGAAAGAGAGGGATCAAAGGAGGATCTTAGTACTTGGTACTATGTATCTTTACTTAGATACACATAGATTTTTGTTGGATTCACTTGCCAAGTCATTCCCACACATGCCACAAATAGCAAAACTTCCTTTCCTCCTTTTTGGTTTGCAACCGTGGGTTTCACAAAGGTCAAAGGGGGGGACAAAACTTACAAGTATAGTGACATGCATGAGGGATTGTGTGTGTAAGTGTATAAGCATGCATGGTTGTGTAAGTAATGGTGTAAGTAAAGTATGGCTTAGGATAGAGTTTTAGTGGAGTAAGTATGATTACTAGTAGGTTAGCTAGCAAATGGTGGTAGTGTAGGCATGCATACATATACACGTATAAATATGCATGGGGAAAGGGTTTTTGGTAAGTTTTGCCAAGTGTTGTATGATAATAATAGTCCTTGTATATTATTGTAGGTATTTGTTGTGTTGTAGGTATTTTTGTTGAAGCTTTTAGGTAATTTAGTGAAAGTGTATATTAAATACATCACTAAAATTATTTTACTTAAATAAAGTAAATAAGTGACAATGTAAAATAATGTACATTGTTTTAAAGTGTTTAGGTATTTATTCCTTTTAGGTAATATATGTAAATATGTACATATAAAATAAATCCAAGTACTTAATAAATAAATTAAGTAAAGTTATAGTTTATCTCAAATATGTGTACTGAGGTGATGAGTTTATTATTAAATCAAGTGGCCAGTCAGTTGCCAGAGTAGTCAATAAATGACTAAGAGTTCATATAAATGTAAAATAAATATGAAAAGTAGTATGACAATAGGTATATGATAATTAATAAGTCATTTAAAAGTGAAATTATATAAATTCCAAAAATAAATAGTACAACAGTTGACAAAGTCAATAAGGTAAAATCAGAGGTTTTACAGCACCATCCCGTTATTTTAGCTTTGTCCTCAAAGCTTAAGATGAAGCTATTGGCCAGGTGAACAAGTGTGGGTACTTGGTCTTGAACGAGTCTTCTCATTCCCAAGTGAACTCAGGGCCTCTCCTAGAGTTCCAACGTACTTTGACCAACGCGATGCGATTGCGTTTCAATTTCTTAACTGTCCTCTCCATGATTTCCACTGGTTCTTCTACGAACTGGAGTTTGTCGTCAAATTGAACTCCCTCCAATGGCATAGCCAGTGGTTCTTCAGCATAGCACTTCTTCAGGTTAGACACGTGAAAGGTAGAGTGTACCCGACTCAGTTGCTGGGGCAACTCCAAACGATAAGCTACTTCCCCGATCCTGGCTATTACTTTGAAAGGGCCAACATAACATGGATTCAGTTTTCCACGTTTGCCAAAGCGTACTACACCCTTCCAAGGTGATACCTTGAGCATAACACGGTCACCTACTTCAAATTGCATAGGTTTGCGTTTCAGGTCCGTGTAGCTCTTTTGTCGATCGCGAGGAGCTTGAATTCTCTGCTTGATGAGGACGATCTTGTCTGTAGTCTCCTGGATTAATTCTGGTCCAGTGAGCTGAAATTCACCTACTTCTGCCCAGCACACAGGCGAACGGCATTTACGACCGTACAGTACTTCAAAAGGGGCAGCCTTAATACTGGCGTGATAACTGTTGTTGTAGGAGAACTCCACTAAAGGAATGTGATCAACCCATCCATTTCCAAAATGATTCACACATGCTCGTAGCATGTCCTCTAGAGTCTGGATGGTTCGTTCACTTTGACCATCAGTCTGTGGATGATAAGCAGTGCTCATATCCAAGTTGGTACCTAAGGCTCGTTGGAAAGCCTTCTAAAAGTTTGACGTGAACCTACCATCTCGATCACAGATTATCGACACTGGTATTCCATGTTTGGTCACAATCTCCTTCAGGTACGTCTTTGCTAGTTTTGCAAGGGAATCGTTCTCCCTAATTGGCAGGAAATGAGCGGACTTGGTGAGTCAATCGACGATTACCCAGATAGTATCGTAACCGTGAGATGACTTTGGGAGTTTGGTGACAAAGTCCATAGTGATGTTGTCCCACTTCCATTACGGTATCTTGGGTTTCACAAGTAAACCCGATGGTCTCTGGTGTTCAGTTTTGACACGAGCACATGTCAAACATTTTTGAACGTAGGTGGCAATGTTGGCTTTCATATTCGGCCACCAATATAACTTCTTCATATCCTGATACATCTTTTCAGATCCGAGATGTATAGAATATTTAGACTTATGAGATTCGTGCATGATCACGTTCCTCAAATCTCCATAGCAAGGTAACCAACTTCGTCCGTGAAGGCATAGGGTTCCGTCTGCTCTAGGTTCTAGCTTCTCCTTGCTAAGATCGGTTCTGAGCATTCCCCTGACATCTTCCTTCACGAGGTTTTCAGGCAATTGGGCTTGAGTCTGAGCTTCCAAAATCTGTTTGGGTAGATCCAAACTGATTGTCATAACTAATGCCCGAACTCTCATAGAAGGGTCCGTTTCCTTACGACTTAAAGCATCAGCAACCACGTTTGCTTTACCCGGGTGGTATTTGATCTCGCAGTCGTAGTCACTCAGTAACTCAATCCAACGGCGTTGTCTCATGTTCAACTCCTTCTGATCCAATATGTGTTGCAAACTTTTATGGTCAGTATGCACTGTGCACTTTGTTCCGTATAGGTAATGTCTCCAGATTTTGAGAGCAAAAGCTACGGATCCAAGTTCTAGATCATGAGTGGTGTAATTCTTCTCATGCTTCTTCAATTGTCTTGAAGCGTAGGCAATCACTTTCATCCTCTGCATCAATACTGCACCTAAGCCCTTGTGTGAGGCATCACAGTATACAACGAAATCATCATTGCCTTCAGGCAAGGCCAGTATGGGTACACTGCATAACTTCTGCTTGATCAGTTGGAAAGCTGATTCTTCCTTCTCTCCCCAATCGAACTTTATTCCTTTCTATGTGAGTTTGGTCATTGGTTTGGCTATTTTGGAAAAATCTTCAATGAATCTGCGGTAGTACCCGACAAGGCCTAGAAATTGGCGGATCTCCGTTGGTGCTTTAGGAGATACCCAATCCTTGACAGATTCGACCTTTGCTGGATCCACATGAATACCGTCACAATCGATGACATGACCAAGGAATTGCACTCTAGGAATCCAGAATTCACATTTGGAGAACTTAGCATAGAGCTGCTCCTCCTTGAGTACCTTCAGTACTTGTGCAAGATGTTCTCTGTGTTCTTGTTCGTTCTTGGAATAAATGAGTATGTCGTCAATGAAGACTATCACGAATTTATCCAGGTAGGGTCTGCACACACGGTTCATAAGGTCTATGAAAATAGCTGGTGCATTGGTCAACCCAAATGGCATAACCTAAAATTCGTAATGACCGTAACGGGTTCTAAAAGCTGTTTTTGGAATATCTTCCTCCCTGACTCGTAGCTAATGGTATCCAGATCTCAAGTCAATCTTGGAATACACACTTGACCCTTGTAGTTGGTCAAATAGGTCGTCAATGCGAGGAAGTGGATAACGATTCTTCATAGTTAACTTATTCAGCTCTCTGTAATCGATGCACATTCGAAAGGAACCATCTTTCTTTTTGACAAATAACACAGAAGCTCCCCATGGTGAGGAACTGGGTCGAATGAATCCTTTGTCGGATAGTTCTTGAAGTTGTTCAGCTAGTTCTTTCATCTCTGATGGTACCAACCGGTATGGAGCTTTAGCTACAGGTGCCGCTCCGATAACCAAATCAATTTAAAATTCCACTTGTCGGGTCGGTGGTAAGCCTGGCAACTCATCAGGAAAGACTTCTGGAAAATCTCGGACGATGGGTACGTCCTTGATTTGCTTCTTCTCGGGCTTGTCTTCTTCATCTGTTTGAGAAATATGGGCCAAGAAGATAGGACATCCTCTCAACAAATATTTCTGAACTTCTGTACAAGAGATAACACTAAGTCTAGTGTCAGCGAGGTCGGTGTTACGGTCGCCTCGAATGATTAGAGTTTTGTTTCCCCACGGAATACGGACTAGCTTTTCGTCACAAACAATGACTGCGCGGTATCTCGCTAACCATTCCATGCCAATAATAACATCAAAACTACCAAGGTTTACGGGGATAAGGTCAATGTTGAACGGATGCTTGGAAAGATTTAAGGTACAACCTTTAATGATAGTGTCAGCATCTACAGTTTTACCGTCAGCTAATTCTACAGAGTAATGGTGATCTAAGCTTGTAGGAATAACTTCTAGTACTCGGCTAAATTTAGTGGATATCAAACTTCGGTCTGCTCCAGTATCAAACAAAACAGATGCATAACGATTGTTCAATAGATACGTACCAGTAACGACATTTGAATCGGGGTTGGCTTTGGCATTGCCAACCATGTACACTCTGGATGAAGCTCCTCCACTGTTCTTGTTCTGGTTGGCCCGCTTAGGGAAACTTGGTCTCACGTGTCCTGGTGCTCCACACTCATAGCACACAACTCCCTTCTTGGGTCCATTGTTGTTTCCTCCAGTAGCGTTGTGGTTCCCCTGCTGTCCATTCTCGTTCCCACGGGCATTGTATCCACTCCTGTTATTGTGGTTCCCAGTGTTTTGAGTGGGTCGGGCCTGAGTGACAGCATTAACTCGACAGGTTTTAGCAAAATGACCCACTTTTCCACATCTGTAGCAGGTCTGGCATGGGCTATCAACATTATGATGATAGTTGCACTTTGAGCACAAAGGTTTGGCGCCTACGTACGAGTTAGCTTCTGCAGAGGTAGCACTATAAACTTGCCCAGCATTCTGCTTCTTAGGATGCTGCTGGTGCTGACTGCGGAAATACTCGTCTGCCTTTCGCTTGTTGTCAATATGCCTCTCGGATATGGTAACGGACTCTTTTGTTTATCAACTCAGTAGCGAACTCAATGGCACTCTCGACTGTAGTAGGTCGAGATGCGAGCACACTGTCGTGAATGGCGTCTGGGAGTCCACCCACATACTTCTCAATCTTATCTTCCTCTTCCACAAACATTCTGGTGCACATTAGGGTCAACTCTTGGAACCTCTGGTTGTACGCAGTGATGTCATTGTTCCTGCATCTGAGATCCCACAACTCGATCTCTAATTTCTTCATTTCTCCCATTGGACAGTATTTATCTGTCATCCTCTCCTTCAACTCAGTCCAGTTGAGAGCATAGGCAGCATCGTGTCCAAGAGTAGCAACAACAGAGTTCCACCAAGTAAGAGCACTCTCAAGTAGGGTGCAGGTGGAAAACTTCACTTTGTTCTCTTCTGCACAGTCGCTGATGCGAAAGACCGTTTCCAACCTCTCAAACCACTGCATCAGTTCCACCACTCCTTTGCCCTTGTAGTAGGAAGGCTTACATTTCAAGAAGTCGGGGTAAGAGCAACCCCTGGTGGTCTGATTATTCCGGCGGTTGTTGGAATTTTGATTATCGTCTACGTTTCTGCTGGCAGCCATCGCAGATGTGATGCCTTGATCAATCATTTCCCTTAGTTGGGTAGCAGTGACGTTTTGGGTAGTCTCAGCATTGTTCGTTCTATTGATTACCATTTTTCTATAATTATACACAAAAATGAAATCATTAGTTCAAGGTATTAGCACAGTTTTAAATAATTACACGAAAAGAAATTTCATGCATAGACTTTGCAACAAATTGGATAACCTGTTTAAATTTCATAATATAATACAGTACCGGATATAACAAAAGCTAATGAGTACATGCCATAAGTCTAGAATAGGAATACAATACAAAATGCACAACCTGATCCAAGACAGAGCACAGCCCGCCTGTCTGGGATGGTGGTACATGAAATCTAAAGTACATCATCTATGAATCCCTAATCTAAATAGTACAGTACAAAGATACAATTGACTAAAGAAAAGTACAAATACAAGAGATCCTATATCATGATAGCCGGGATGCAACCCTAATAGCTTATCATGATGTACAAAAGATCTAGTACATCTAATCTACTGGTGCCTAACAGACTCCTCGGATACGGCTGGTGCCACGGGTGGTGATGAGACAGCTGGTGCCTGCATGGCAACCTGCATCACGGTCATGGCAGTCCTAGTCTCCTTGAGCAGTCAGAGTGACTCAAGGAACTGGTCTCTGAGAGTCTGCTGAACTCCCCGGAGATGAGCGGTCTCTGACGTCAACCCCTGATGACGGACCTCCTGGAGGTCGAAGAATATAGCAAGAGTCTCCTCCATGGTCAAGAGGGCAGTATGAAAGTCCGTCTGCTGGCTCTAGAGCAGGTAGATCTGCTCACGGAGGAACTCATTCTCATCCAGCAACCACTGGAGAGAATGGTAAGTAGTCGACCACGCCCCTCGGGCAGCGTGCGCCTCCGAACTCACAGTCCATGATAGAAGGTCCTGGCGCTGCAGTAGAACAGCGCGCTCAATCTGTCCGACCGATAGCAGAGCAAGAATGTCTGCTACATCCTGGGCCTAACGTGCGGCCAGTGCCGTAATCTGGGCCTGAACGGGGTCAGCATGTCTGGCCCGGGAACCCTCACCGATCTCATAATTGGAATCCAAAGGTGCCTCGTACCTCCTCTTACGAGGTGGCAGAGACTCGGGTGCATGCTCCCTAGTGCAGTCACAAGTGGTACAAGTGGTATAGCAGCAGGAGGCTGGACCTCTTCCCCAGCGGAGGAAATAGGTGGAGTAGAAATAAGTGCCTCGATGGATGCGGCGTCGACAGAGGCGTGATTATCGCCGGAGTCACTAGCAGATAACCATCCATATAAGACGGTCGTCGGAGATACGGCAGCAGGTGTATCGGTAGGTGATGTCATGATAAATCTGAAAGTATTATAGTTTTAATTGATATAAGTATAAACTTACTCAAGTTAAAAGTTTTGGGAAATATAATTTAAAATTATATAATAGTGTCGTTTAACACTCGCCATGCTAAAGGTTACGTTAATACTTATAAGATTAATCAACCGAACGTTAATAATCAATGCACATGCAATCACACAATCGATGTATACTCTACAGTCTATATGCTTAACTATTCTAGTCCCGAAAATCCCAAAAGATTTTTAAAGCAGTTATAGTTCAGATTATATAAAAATTTTATTTTTATACTTATTTTAATTTTTGTTCTGATTCTCTATAACTATCGCTCTGATACCATTCTGTGACACCCCCAAATTGAGTCGAACGCAGCGGATATAATATTTGGGTGTCACGTAGGTGGATCAACAGCAGACAGAATATAGAGCAACAGATAAAAGATTATCCTTACATTTATTACATGATTGAAACTGCAAATAGTATTAAAATAGTCTTTAACATTGTTCAATAGTTTGAATTATTTCCAGTTTATAAAACCCCAAATGAGCTCTATAAATGCAGCCTATCATGATGCTTGACTCCATACACACCAATACCTGCTTCAGTTTCCTGAGAAAACATGCTTAGAGTGTCAACATAAAGTTGGTGAATTCACAGGTTTAATTAAAATAAGTTTGGACATTAAATATTCACTGAAGTAGTAATGCACAAAGCATCAATACTTAAAAGTAATTACAATCCCATATTGCCCGAAACTGAAACTTGACAGTTAAGTCCCTAACAAATAAGGACCCTTCGCCTTATAATAAAAAGGCACCCATAACAAAAATAAGTGCTGACATGTGAAACATCTGTTGTCCTGGCCTAGGCATAGTGAGCATGACTCACCCAGATGGGGACGTTCAATCCCAAATAGATCTATTTATAACATTCAGGTAATTCAATAATTCTAACAGTGTCGGATACACGGGTCATGCGGGTTCATCTACAATAGGCAATGTAATCAAAAGTTTCACAGTTCAATCCATGTCCATAAAATAAAATATGTTGCATGTTTTCTTCCCCATTAAAAGGTTTAAAAGTTTATCAATATATAAAGTGGGGCCATGAACTCACCTCAGTAGTACAGCAATAAGTCAGTAGATAATCTGATAAGGATGGTTACGATACAATCAACGACCTAAATAATTATAAGGTCTCAGTAAATGCATAACATAATGCATAAAAGTTTCAGAATAAATATGTACATGCTTAAACTGGTTTTAAGCATTTTATTACGATACTTGTATTTTTGTTCATCGTTGTATAAGTTCTAATAGTATTTATTTTAAGTATAATAAGGTTAAATTAATTAATCCATTTAATTAATATTTTATACTTACGTTGCTTATAAAACACTTTAAATATTTATAAAGGATAGTCTTATAAATATTTAAAGTAATAGAAAATAAATATAATAAATATATTTATTTTATAAGTTAATCATTTTTAATTTATATTGAATATATAAATAAGGTTTATAAAACGTAAACATTTTAATCAAATTTCACGTTTACGTAGTGTTTATAATTATTAAATTATAAGTTTGGAAAAATAGCAATTGTTACGTTTATTTAAGTTTTACGTTTTAAATAACGGGTTTAAATATATAGGATTTTAGGGTTCGTAATACTTTGTATAAAATACGTTTTAGTCTTTTTAATTAAATAATTACCCGTGGATAAATTACTTTTATACCCCTAGGGTTTCTAAATCTTTCAAGTAATTACAGTTTTGGTCCCTCCCTAGTTACACGTGTAACTAGGGCTTGTTTAAGCTTCACTAAATGGCAAAAATAGCCCCTAAAGTATTCGGCTTAAATTAGGGCTTATTAAAGTTTCACAACTTGGCAGTTTTAGTCCTCCAACCTTCGGCTATTATTTAAGTTTAATACAAGTTACACAAATGCCCCCCTAGTGCTTGAATATGTTTCGGCTAAAGGCAAGAATGGTCCCTAGGGTTACTTAAGGCTTAAATAAGTTTGCTATATTGGCATATTTGGTCCCTAAGGCTTATATTAAGTCTCGGCTAAAGTCCAAAGTGATCCCTAGGTTTTCTAAAGTTTACACAACTTACCCTAGCATAATATTATTCCTTTTAAGTCTTTTTTATCACTATTAAGTTTCGGATATGTTCAAAACAACACCCTAAACTCTCGGCAATAATTAAAAGTAGTCCAAAAGTTTATATTTTTGGAAAATAAGTTTCTACTCTTGTTTATTTAGATCCCTTTACTTTATAAATTTATAAATCCAACCCGAAAGTTTTGTACTTGCTATATTTAATCCAAAATGTTGTAGATTTATTATTTTAATCCAAAACTCTTATAGATCTATACTTTCAACATGAAACTTTATAAAATTATATTTTTGACACTAAAAGTTTTATAAAAACATTTATTTAGTGAAAATGATTATTTATTTAGGCAACTTATTATAGTGAGCTTAAAACTAATCTTATAAGGCATAATAGTGATCTTAACATTTTAAGGCACCTAAAAACATAAATCTAGTGTTTCTAGTTATTTCTAAACATTACAAGATTACCCTAAATAAAATTATGAGCTTAAGTCTCACGTCCAAAATTCATGCATGTTTAGGTTTTCATGGTTTTTCAAGTTTAACAAGGTCATGGTGATGTGTTCTTCATGGTTGACAAGTTTTTACATCATTTTAAGCTATATCAAAAATAAAGTCGTGGGTCATTATAGGTTTTTAGGGTTTCATTACTTGTTTTAATATTAGCTTTTACCAAGAATAACCATATATATGAATATGTATGAAAGTAAATGTATTAGAAAGATAGGTTTAACTTGGACTTACTTGTTTAGATAGGTTTAGGAGGGATAGGAGAATGAGTAGGAACAAGTAACAAGCTTTCAACAATGGAGGTCTAGGAGACCTTAAACAAGCCGTGGGCTTCACTAGGGCTTCTAGGGCTCTTTTTCTTGCTTCAAGGATCAAGGTTCTTGTAGGATGAGCTTAGGATTAACCTTTAGATAGTAGGAGACATAGTATATGAGTAGTAGATAAACTTGGAAGTTCAAAAATAGTGGAATGGTGGTGTTTACCATAGGTAGTGAGAGAGAGATAGATGATGTGAGTTTGCAAATGGAATGTGTTGTGTGTTGAGTGTGTGTTTCGGCTTATGAAGAAAGAGAGAGATCAAAGGAGGATCTTAGTACTTGGTACTATGTATCTTTACTTAGATACACATAGATTTTTGTTGGATTCACTTGCCAAGTCATTCCCAAACATGCCACAAATAGTAAAACTTCCTTTCCTCCTTTTTGGTTTGCAACCGTGGGTTTTACAAAGGTCAAAGGGGGGACAAAACTTACAAGTATAGTGACATGCATGAGGGATTGTGTGTAAGTGTATAAGCATGCATGGTTGTGTAAGTAATGGTGTAATTAAAGTATGGCTTAGGATAGAGTTTCAGTCGAGTAAGTATGATTACTAGTAGGTTAGCTAGCAAATGGTGGTAGTGTTGGCATGCATACATATACACGTATGAATATGCATGGGGAAAGGGTTTTTGGTAAGTTTTGCCAAGTGTTGTATGATAATAATAGTCCTTGTATATTATTGTAGGTATTTTTGTTGAAGCTTTTAGGTAATTTAGTGAAAGTGTATACTAAATACATCACTAAAATTATTTTACTTAAATAAAGTAATGTTGGAAATACGTTTTACGTATTTATGAAGGATCGGTCGCTCCAACGATTATTATGTAATGGGCTCGTGATCCATTTAGTTAATGTATAGTCCATATAGCCCACATGTAGGGTGGGCTATATATATCCCCTCCTAGCATGTTAGGAGGGGTTGTTGGTTGTTCATTTTTACACACTTTATTCATTCCATCTTTACTTTCTCTCTCTACTTTTCTCCCTTCTCTCCTTTCTCTCTCTACTCCATCATCTCCTTCATCTCATCTTCTTTATATTAATCTATTTAATCAACCATCTTTATACATAAAATCCATCAAATCCATCATGTAGAATAGGCCAAAGATCACGTAGACCTTCAATTGGTATCAGAGCCAAGGTTTGATTGGTTTATTCTTGCTTTTATTTCTTTTTGATTTTGGTGGGTTTTGATTTAATCAAGCTTTTATTTTAAAAAGTTTGTTTTTTTTATGCTTTAAATCATATCAAATCTTTACATTTACTTACTTTTTAGATAAAAATCACAAATTTTTATACAAAAATCAAAAATTTCATTATCAAATCTTAAAAAGTTTGTGTTTTTATAAAAAGTTTGTATTTTTCTCTTTTTAATTTTGTATTTTTTTGATTAAATCCTTTCTATTTTGATTGCTTTTTTGTTTGAATTCCTTAAATTGAAATTTTATTTTTATCCTTTTTTATTTTTTATAATCAGTTTCTTCTTTAATTTTTTATTATTAGTTTCTCTTTTATCAGTTTGTTATAATCAGTTTTTTATAACCATTTTTATAATTTTTTTATATACAACCTTTCATATCCTATCTGGGTTTTCTATAATCAGTTTTTTTTATTATAACCATTTTAATTTTTTTCTATAATCAGTTTTTTTTATATATAACATTTTTTTTATCCTATCTGGGTTTCGAGTTCTGTCCAAAAAACCTGTCCAAATTTGTTTCATCATTACTGTTCTCCCACTCATAAAGTTCCGGACGAACTGAAGTTCCGGGTGAACAAAAGTTCCGGGTGAACAAAAGTTCCGGGTGAACAAAAGTTCCGGGTGAAGAAAAGTTCCGGGTGAACGAATAGTTCCGGATGAACGAAACTTCCGAATGAATGAAAACTTCCGAATGAATGAAAACTTCCGAATGAATGAAAACTTCCGAATGAATGAAATCTTCCGAATGAAGAAGAATTCAAACATAACGGGACATACTCGACTCATCTGACCAACAAAACCCAAACACAAGATTCGACTCAATCACACCCTCTCGGACTCAAATCTCTCAAATCCCTCGACTACCTCGACTCCCTCTCTCGACTCTACTCAACCCAACCCACAAAAATCTCAACACAACACAACAATCTCAACACAACCCACAAAAATCTCGACCATTTTTCAAAGACCAAACACTCTAGACTCGAAACAAAACTCACACACTCCTTTCTCGACTGAACCTCGAACACACAAACACACCATTTTCGATACGGAACAAATTTTCTAGTTCGTTAAAAGCTTATTATCGTACTACTGTTGACAGGTTAATTATTTTTTGCTTCCAAACTTTTGTTTGTGACTTCTTTGATGTAATATACTAATATTGAACTCGAATCTTCCCCTCAACCTCAAAACATTTTCGACTTGAAAACCAGTTTTTTACTTTAGACTCGTCTCATAATAATCCAAATAACTAACCCTCGTCCCCTCAACCTTAACACAGACAAACGACTGTCAACCCAAGACTCGTCTCACTCTCGACCCTCCCCCTCACCCTCGACTCCCTAACCAGCCTCGAACCCCTCACTCACATCAACCTCTCAAACACAAAACAACCTCTTTCACTCTCCCTCACAAGACCCTCAACACAAACCGACTCACTCTTATCTCTCGACTCACCCACAACCCTCAACACTCTCTCATCGACTGACTCACACCCTCACCACACCCCTTAACACTCTCGACTCAAACAAGACCCTCTTTTCCCACACCCACTCTCTCATTCTCGCAACCAAACAGACGACCCAACACACACGACAGAAGGACTGGACAGATGAGAGAAAGACTATGATTAATCGAAAAACAAAACCTACCCGAGACCCTTTATTGGATCTTGTAGCCAAATAACTTGAGTAAATTGAAGATTGGCAGATTGGTTCGGGCGCAGTACACTTGAGGAAAGAGAGGGAGTTTTACAGCGGAGAAAAAAAGGTTTGAGGAGAGAGAGAGATAACTTGTTTAGTTTTTGGAAGTTAGAAAGAAAAATTATAGGGGACGGAGATAACAAGAAATTTGTTTGGGAGTCTGCATCCAAGCCACGTGGGTTTACAATTGCCACGTCCTTTTCCTTTTTATTACCATAAATTGGGCAACTTGTTGGATTTGAATGTGTCTAACAAATTTAAAATGGGCCACCGGGTTATGTTGATTTAATTGGTATATTAGTATCATGTGTGTTCATTATTGACGTGTTTCTCATTTAATTGGTTATTTTTTATTTTTTTTATTTTTTTATGTATTGGGGATAAATGCAAATTTTGGCTTATTATTTGATATAGCAAAGTTTTGGTTATAAATTTATTTACACAAGTTTATTATAAACTTTGTGTTAAATTATAAAATTTAAACAATTTTTTTTAAGCTATTTTATATAATTGGACTCTGAAGTGACGTGGCAAGGTGACAAAATTTATTTTGACGAGACTAAGAATTTTTCTTTCATTTTTCATCAACTCTTAATGGATTCGTTGAATTCAACATTTCAAGAGGGAGACTTGCATCGAATGCAAGACAAAGCTAGAGAAAGTAGTATAACTTCATTTCAAATGCTTCAGTCTCATCTGGTCACTCTTTCGGGAATTCAAGGAGGGAGTGAATTTGTGACAATCTTTGGACAAGATCGTCATATATTCATCGACTCAATGTTCACCACTTTGACCCAACTCGCCGAGCAACTCAACCATGGAAACTTTAATCACTCTGCATCGGCACTTGCCTATAAGGCTCTTGTGACACAACTCACGCCTTTCCTCCAATTCAATATCATCAAGCCTGAAAGTTCAGTGATTTACCAATCATTTCTTCGAGATACACATACCGAGCTTCGAGTTTTCCGTGATACAATATTGAAACTCCTGACATCGGTCTCGTCTTCGATTTATCAACGATCACAACTTCAGCAAACGTATGATAATGGAGTGCAAAAATCAATGACGCAGATGCAAGAGGATAATGGTCATACGGTTGACAACTTGGAGCCTAACGATGGCACGAGCACAGAATCAGGAGGACAACATGATGCCAGTGGCACGTCAGGGAATGTTCACGAGATTTCTCTTGATGACACCTTACCCATTTATGACGCAGATCCTGCAAACATGGTACAATGTAATGTTGTTTATGATGTATATGCTGATGATATGCCGCATATTGAGAATTCTGAACCTAATTATGACAAACATGGGATGGAAACGAGTGATAGCAATACCACTTCTGATTCATCCGATGTAAGTCATAATGGGGGAGAGATTGTTCAGAATGTTATAGTACATCATGATAATTGTATTATAACTGCTTCATTGACTGCTTCTGATTCCAAGATTATAGAGCTCGAAACGATTGTAGCTCAACAATCAAAAGATCTTGAGGATGCCAAACTTGAATTTTCTAAGAAAACGGACAAATTTGAAACATACTTTGAAAAACTTGAAAAGTCAAACGTTTTTCTTGAAAGAAATTGGATCAAAAAGTTTTAGATTCTAAAGCTGAAAAGGATAATCTTTTGAAACAAATTCAGTTACTAGAGTCTAAATTGGCATCCCAAGATAGAGTGCTTAAAGAGAATGAGACATTAAAGGCTCAAGTACAGGAAAAGGTCTTTGCTATAGCCGTGTTGAAAAAACGAGTTAAGGAAAAATAGAGGACCTAGTGTGGACACTAAGCTTGAAAAACCATCAATATTGGGGAAACCGCCTACAAATCAGTTCGTCAGACAACCGATTGTCAGACAACCTACTGCATTTAGATCCGAGCGACCACAATCCTCGAGACCGCGGTTTGCCTCCCAAGTTGATTTGGTTCACTTTCCTAGACCAGTCACTCCACCATCTAGGCCCAATGTGACTAAAACAGCTTTTGCAAGACCTAATCACATGATTGCCCCTAGTTTCTCTAAGAATAGTTCAATGAACACGTCTAGAACTAGTTCAACTGATGTGCGCCATGATTTTGGTCAAAGGGAAGCTATTCAAAAGACACATGTAAGAGATAGCAATGTCCAACCTAGTCAGATGCCTTCTAGATTACCCAACACTGCTAACCGTAGCATGTCATCTCCTAGGAGCATCGATCAATCATCTAGGAAATACTCGGACATTAAATATGCTACATGTAAAACATGTAGAAAATGTGTCTTTACGGCAAATCATGATTCTTGTATCAAGAAATTACTTAATGAGGTGAACTCCCGTGCTAGACTCAAATCCCAGTGGGTCGCTAAAATCAAACCCTTTGGTAAAATGTGGCACCCCAGTGGTAGAACTTTCACTCTTGTAGGAAACGAGTGCCCTTTAACTAGGATAGTCTCCGATTCTACTAAGTCTACTAGGGAGGAAACTGATAAAGATGATACTTTATTTACGCCTGAACTTAAGGTTTTCTATAAAAGGAAACGTTTGCCAACTAAGACAAGTGAATCATCCCCTCAGGCCACCTCTGACACAAGAAAAGAAAACCGTGAACCCCCACGTGCTTCTAAAATAGATATCTCTAATCCATGCAAAAGTATACAAACTCCTAATGAGAATGCAGGTACCAAAGTTGATGTTCCAAAAGAACGAAGCGGTCCAATCATTGTATACCGTTCAACTAAGGACACTCTCAGAGTTTGGTTGCTGAAGAAGCAGATATCAGAGAAACTAGTATCTCAGGGGATTCATGGTTAAAGCTTACAAAAGACTTATAGTCACATCACAGACTATAACTCGATCTTCAAAGAAAGGAAAGTTTATCGCCGATGGTAAACTTATCCTAACAACGAGAAATTAAGTTTTCTCGGACACGAGCTTATATTAAAACTATTCAACGGTTTTAAGCTCGTGTAAATGGCTCCTCGTTAAATGACAGACGACGACCCGGACTTCAGAGACAGGGAAGTTTATCTACGCAACGATATCTTACCCTCTTAACAAGAAATTAATTTTTCTTGGACACGAGCTTATCCTAAAACCATTCAAAGGTTTTAAGTTCGTGTAAATGGTTTATCATTAAATATCAGATGGTAACCCGTGCTTCAAAGAAAGGAGAGTTTATCGCCGATGATAAACTGATCCTAGCAACGAGAAATTAATTTTTCTCGGGCATGAGCTTATATCAAAAAACATTCGAAGTTTTTAAGCTCATGCACAATGACTTACAGTTAAATGTCAGGCTGTAACTCGAACTTCAAATAAAGGAAAGATTATCTTTTATGATAACTTATCCTCATAACGAGAAATTAACATTTCTCGGTCATGAGCTTGTATTAAAACATTCGAAGTTTTAAGCTCAGAAAGGAAAGTGTATCTTTTAAATAAGAGAACTTTTCCTCGTAACGAGAAATTAACCTTTCTCGGTCATGAGCTTTCCGTTAAAACAGTCAAAGTTTTCAAGCTCATGAACACGACTTCTAAATAAATGTCAGCTTAGGACTCGTTCTTCAGATAAAAGGAAAGTTTATCGCCGATGATAAACTTATCCTTAACAACGAGAAGTTTACAACTTCTCGGACTTGAGCTTTCCTAAGATATTCCAAATCTTAAGCTCAAGTAATTGGTTTTCAAAACTTTGAACACAATTTTTCAAGAATTTCTCAAAAGGTTTTTCTAAATCTTTCAAAATTGTGTGTTCAAAAATGTTTTGATAAAAAGAGCATGTCTTCTGGAATCGATAATATTTACGAACCTAGAAATGTCGTTCAATAATGACACGGGGTTGTAAATAAAGTTCGAGCAGAAGTTCAATCTTTTAAAACATGCTCAAAATGGTTTGCTATTATTTCCGATAGTAACCCGTGTTTCACTTTGAAGTCAAGCATTTCACCGGAAAGCTTTGACTTCAGAATCCGAAGTTATCATCTCCACCAACCGTAGCAACTTACGATTGATATCTACATACTCGACGATGCGACTACTCAAACAGTGACTACAGCTCTTTCAATAGAACACGGGTCAACAATTGAGGGGGAGCAATTGTCCAACATTCAGAATCCTTGATGCCGAGAGTGCCAAGTTCACATATTGGTGTTAGGACAACGATATCAATCATACACATGGAGTCAAGAGATAACTTCAGAAGTTACGAGGAAGACCAACATTCGTGAACAAGAACCATGTGCTTCTTTCATATGATGTTCTCCATTATTCAGGTACAACCTCGTAAATTGCTAATATTGTGAATTCATTATCACATATGATCTTTGCATGTGTTAAATACCTTACACTTGTGTTTAAAAGGTATTTAATTTACGTTTCAGCACACCCTCATTAATTTGAAGGGGAGCTTGTGTAACTCATGAAGATAATTGGATTTGCATTTTTCTTCCCAAATTTTCTTAAAACGCTATTAAATCAATTGTTAAAAACATTGATTGAGTTAATATTTTTAATATGGGGGAGAAAATGTGATTTAATATGGGAAATGATTAATCACAAATGGTTTGACTTAACGTGCTAGCTCATCCCGACATGTGTGAAATGTTTTCGGATATCGTGGCATATGTTAAGGGGGAGCAAAATGGATTTGCACTTCAAAATGGATTTCATGGTGACATACACTTACCCAAAACATCTCTATTCACTATGATGAAGATTGTGGTGACAAAAGGATGGTAGGATAGGTTAAAGTCCAATGATTCCTCTAGAACCGGAGGAATCTTCCCAAGGACATTCCATAGCTAGAAATAGTAGTCCTTAGGAAAGTTGGAGAAAGATTGTGAACGTAGTTGAATGCTGACCAAGTACTTAAGTTAGCACTGGAACAATCACAACAAGGTGCTAGTGATGACGTATTGGTAAGCATTGAAGGGGTTGAAGAATGAAAAAGAACTGTAAAGATAAAGGGTGTAAAGAAAGAAGCCCTCCTTACAACTTAGGCAGAAACCGGGTCAATACATATGCTATTAAGATCATTGTTTAATGATTCTTAATATTGAAGACAGACATCATGGACCCAGTGATGCAATGCACAACCCTTCCCAGCTAACTCAGATATCTCTCAAAAGATATTTGTTTTATTCACACGGAGACAACACATTATATATTGATTTATTCACTCCGAATAAATTGGTATTGAAAAGGTGGCACTCCTCTCCAGCCTCCGATCACTAAAAATCCAAAATGCACGATCGAGTACAGAGCCATTTGAGATCATCAAATATCTCATTAGGACACACTTTCATATTTCCTTGCTTCTTCACACACCGTGAAAAGTAAGAAAGATCTTAAGAGTCCTACGCAAAATCTTCATGATCTTGCCTGAACATCCGAGTAATACGAAAGTATTTACAATGAAGATGGAAATCCTTCTTGAGCGAATATCAAAAAGCTCATGGTAGGTGACTTGTGCGATTCTTTATGAATCAAACTTATGATAACTGGAAAGCAACAGTGGTTTAATTCTTAAATGAATTTAAACACGTTCCAGGCCTCTACTCAATATCTTAGTGATCTTGCCAGAACATTCAGAGTAATACTATTAAGTAGTTACAGTGACGAATGGAAATCCTTCTAGTGTTAACATCAAGCAGCACTTGGTAGGTAACTTGCAAGATTCTATATGAATCAAGCTAGTGACAACTGGAAAGCAACGACGGTGCGGTTCTTAATTGAACTTCACTTGTTCCAGGAACATGAATTGATGACTTCAAATCATGCGGATAAGATTATCCAAATGATTCACTCTTTACGTTCGCAGTCAGCTTTGGACGGTCGAGTAAAGAGAACGGGTTTGCCCGCGAAATCTTGTCAAGGAGGTTCTTTATTGAAACTACCTGCCACAAGTACGATATTTAATATCGTCCAACGGTCTTCACCGACCGGAGGTAAAATGCTACCGAATTAGAATGAAATGTTCAAAGCCATTTCATCCGTGTATATTGTTTGTTGCTAACTGTCTTATGCAGCGTAACAAGAAGGTGGCATTGCGGTGTACAATCCAGAAAAAGTCGTCA
Organism: Glebionis coronaria; assembly: GCA_025667525.1. NCBI lineage: Eukaryota > Viridiplantae > Streptophyta > Magnoliopsida > Asterales > Asteraceae > Glebionis > Glebionis coronaria. The sequence goes on from CM046882.1 coordinate 153,695,300, forward strand.
CCACATGCTTATACTACATACAATTAGTACTTCAACAAATTCAAGAAAGCCCGAAGGTCAAGTCTTCTGCTATATCAAACTCTGAAGCTTTTGAGAATTTAAAAGTATAAGTATGTGGAACATGAAGTCACGAAGAGGCAAATATCACAAGTGAAGAATGCAAAAGGTCAAGGCAAGGAAACATGCTCAAGACTAAAGTCAAAGATCACATCAAGCATATTCACAAGAACAAGATCGAAGACTCAAGCATAGATGCTAGGTTTAAGATTTTGTAAAAAGATGTGACCTCCCTTAGGGGGAGATTGTTGGAAATATGTTTTTCCCAATAAAGTCTCGGTCACATCTTATTTAGCATAGATCACGAGATATACACTATTTAGAACTTTGTCTCTTCGAGCGACCTCCCTTAGGGGGAGATTGTTGGAAATATGTTTTACGTATTTATGAAGGATCGGTCGCTCTAATGATTATTATGTAATGGGCTCGTGATCCATTTAGTTAATTTATAGTCCATATAGCCCACATGTAGGGTGGGCTATATATATCCCCTCCTAGCATGTTAGGAGGGGTTGTTGGTTGTTCATTTTTACACACTTTATTCATTCCATCTTTACTTTCTCTCTCTACTTTTCTCCCTTCTCTCCTTTCTCTCTCTACTCCATCATCTCCTTCATCTCATCTTCTTTATATTAATCTATTTAATCAACCATCTTTATACATCAAATCCATCAAATCCATCATGTAGAATAGGCCAAAGATCACGTAGACCTTCAAGTAAATAAGTGACAGTGTAAAATAATGTACATTGTTTTAAAGTGTTTAGGTATTTATTCCTTTTAGGTAATATATGTAAATATGTACATATAAAATAAATCCAAGTACTTAATAAATAAATTAAGTAAAGTTACAGTTTATCTCAAAAATGTGTACTGAGGTGATGAGTTTATTATTAAATCAAGTGGTCAGTCAGTTGCCAGAGTAGTCAATAAATGATTAAGAGTTCATATAAATGTAAAATAAATATGAAAAGTAGTATGACAATAGGTATATGATAATTAATAAGTCATTTAAAAGTGAAATTATATAAATTCCAAAAATAAATAGTACAACAGTTGACAAAGTCAATAAGGTAAAATCTGAGGTTTTACATGGCTCACTTCACCATTAATCAGCCTCCTACCAATCATTCTTTCACATCCATGTTTTCTTTCACGTGTCTACTACTACCTTGCATCCATAACTATACCAATTTCCTTGCGTGTTATTTGCCCCATCTTTCCATTAGTAGAAACTTTCTACTCTACCCTCACATCCGCTAGTACTTTCATCAATCTCCTAATGGTACTTCAACCAGCTTCTCATAGCATGACATCTCGTTCCCATGACCAGTCAACTAACTTTACTTACTCCCTTATTCCCGTAACCAATCTAAGTTTCAAAACTCCACAAATCTTAATCATTCCTTCAACACAACCTTTAAACCAAAATACATCTCTCCATTCTAATATCTAACCATAAGTAATACTACCCAACTCTATCCTCTCATCCTAACGTTACCACAACCGCATAACTAAATCAACCATGACGTGTACCAAAAGAATCCCAAACAATCGTGTCCCACAATAAAAAATAGGGTAAAATGAACCCTAGCCAAAACAACTGAAAACAAAAAAGTGTAATCCAAAAGATCAATGAAGTGTGCCAACAACAAAAGATAACCTCATCACGATTTGTATTACCAGATTTCAATATCTTTGAAAATTTTAAATTTTCATCTCAATTAGTTACTTCATAATATGACCATATTTTAACACCAATAAATGAAATCATAGTCATATTTTACCATCTTCGTTACTATCAAAGGGCATAACTCAGTTAGTGTACTAAAAACTCACTTTATCTATCATCTCCTTTAACAATAAACTTATCTTTTATCTTCATTATTTTATCAAAGGTATCCACTAGTTAGTATAGTATAAACGTTATTCTAACCATTATCTTGTTTACTCACATTAAACTCATTTCACTTGTTATTATGAAACCAATACGTGTTTATAAAAGATGGTTTTTTATTCATTTTATTCTATATTATAACTATTTTATATAATCCATTTAGGCTTGTTATAACTAACTATTACATGTTTACAAGGGTGTGGTGTTATTATTATCATTATTATAATAAAATCTTCCTTTTTACTCTTTCCGTCTATTTAAATACTTCTAAAATTTTAACTCCACTTTTAAGAAAATTATCATAAAATTTATTTACCCTTTATATGTAATATTACATGTTACCTAGAAAACTGATCCATTCATTGTCAAGATTTTTTTTAACTTATTACCAATAAACTTAACGAAAAAATATGTAAGTTAGGAAATCATACCGTACACTTACAAAGTATTTTCAAAAGCATTTTCCTTTAATTAGCTAGACTCTTTTGCAAGAAAATTTGGTAGTTCTCATCAATTAAAATACATACCCGAATGTAGACCCACTTCAAAAGATTCAAAACGTCGTTGGAACTCCATCAAACTCCAGCACTAATAAACTGTTTAAACACGAGAGAACACTAGGTACGTTCAAGTTATAATAACTATTGAACGACCGTATATCATAACATAACATCTACTAGTATATATACTTCCGCATATATATACGTATTAAATCTCTCAAAACATACTCGTTATCATACATGTCAAGTCAATCGATTGCGTCATTCACATCGTTTTTCCATACGAGTAATCACCATCTCACCATTTCACCATGCCACAACAAGGCATAAAACCCATCACCAAAACCAAACCATATCGTGTGACCTCATAATCACACAACACGACTATAACCCAAAACATATAACACAAAAAAAACCATAGCCATATCATAGGCAACCATTACATAAACCCATATTGTTTACAAATACCCAAAATACAAATCTCATCATATACAAGCATGTACTAACCCCTTTTTCATGCAACCATACTTGGCAGTCCATCGGTGTTGTGGCACATATATAATTACGTAGGCCTCCATAATTATAGATTTCCCCTTTCACCCATGTACTCCCTCCTATGACGACACATATAAGAAATTAGTACTACATGAAACACATAAGTCTACCATATATATACCACATAAAATACACTCTATATATATACCGTATAGGTAAAATAAGAACATCTCATACGTCCAACCCGAACTTCATTCTTAACTCGAGGCTCAAACGCCAAAACAAATAAATAACAACAAATATCCAACATTAAAAAAATGATCATAACAATTCAGGCGGAAATTCGAATTTACTACTAGTCGCAGACTCAACATCGGTACTATCCTATTATTATCTACCGCACCTCTTCTTCTATGTGACATGGGTAACACTAAATAAGTTCCTACACTTTCGGTTCATACGTCACATCAATAGAAAATAAATGAATGTACTTACATATACTATATCTCAATAAGTAAGTATGAAAGTAAATAAATATCCAAAACAAAATTAGCACTTAAGCACTCCATATACTATAATGCACACATACCCTTATGACACCTCCATGCATAGATCCTTAAGCTATAGACTAGGCTACTAGACTAGGCAACCTAATTCTCTATAACCATTGTCTCTAATACCATTCTGTCACACCCCACCATGGCGGAATATGGGGCGCGGACGTATGGATAACATCACAACAATAGCGTGTCTATAGAGATAACTAAATGAAATGGAAATATCATATATGGTGACACAATGTCATGAAGATATCACAAACAATGCAAGTGTCTAGGTAAGTAGGTAACAGGTCTACCTCTTAGCAAAGACATACAATTAACAAATAACTAACATATAGGTGTCTACAAAGTATCACTTATTCAAAGATAATTAAAGACTAAGAGGAAAGGGGGTTCCTCCAAATGCAATCCTAAGCCTCCCAACTAGCCACTCCTATTCTCACGCTTAACCACATTCTCACTTGAAAGAGACACTAAAACACGTCAACATAAAGTTGGTGAGAGTCATAGGTTTAGACTCCAACTCCAAATCAATTATAAGCTGTGAATAACAACCACTAACAAATGAACATATGGACAATATGTTGCAATTATGTATTAACAACTAGCATTCAAGATTAACCAATCACCACAAATCCAAGGCTCCAAGCCTTACCAATAACCATAATTCCAAGGCTCTAAGCCTTACCAATAACCATGGTCCCATAGGCGCCCTTACACCTATGAACCAATCCTAAG